>CAUYSK010090872.1:0-12521 GCA_963575035.1 Avahi laniger | reverse complement strand
AAAAGGTTTGGAATATTTTCTTAGAAATAATAAGGACCAAGTTAAGAGAAAAGCTTTTTTTTTTTTTTTTTTTTTTTAACAAGCTGGATCTTCATCCATTTCCTTCTATTAAGAAAAACCAACATTCTCTTTTTATCTCTCTTGACTCAACGCCTTTCTTATTCCCGGTTATTCATTTTTCTCTTAATTATTCCTGCATAAAATCTTAGATAATAATCATAAGGCTGAAACAAGGGAGATGAATATAGTTGGTTGAATTTTTCCTTTTAAAAGACTGAGTAGCCTTTTATTCAACATTCTGTGGAATCTGTGACAATTTTATATGCATATAGCTCTTGAGTAGTACAAACAAAACTAAAATTATTATTTCCTTTGTAATATATAAGAAGTGGTATTTGAGTGTATACAAATTTTAAATTGCATCCCCACTCACTCTCCTTTTATGTCCAGCTTCTCTAATGAGTAAACGGTCTCCAGCACATGCACAGTACATTATGACAGTGTAGTTCTCTCCCAGCACTCCATTCCGAAAGCCAGCCCTGTAAAATGGATGGCTAGATTTACCAAAAAATTCTCTATATTTCAATCTCAATATATTTCCTGCTGTTCTCTCAGTCCCCACAACTAGAAACCAGTAAGTCATCCTTGACTTTCTACTCTCTTCCATCCCTTTGGAATGTTCCATTGATACAACAGAAATAGAAAGGGTCAAAGACAATTATATGCCAATAAATTGCATAACCTAGAATAAATGGATAAATTCCTGGGCACATTCAACCTACCAAGATTGAATCATGAAGAAATAGAAAAATATGAACATATAAATGAGTAAAGAGAATGAATCAATAACAAAAAGTCTTCCATCAAAAGAAAGCCCAGAACCTGATGCCTTCACTGATAAATTTTACCAAACATTTAAATAAAAACTCATGCAAATCCTTCCCAAACTCTTTCAAAAAATTAAAGAAGAGGAAAAATCCAAACTCTTTCTATGAGGCAAGCATTACCCTGATACCAAAGCAAGATAAGGATACTACAAGAAAAGAAAACTACAGGCCAATATCTCTGACCATCATAGATGAAAAAATCCTCAACACAATGCTAGCAAATTCAACAACACATTAAAAAGATAATTTACCATAATAGAGGGGGATTTATCCCATGAATGCAAGAATGGTTCAACATATGTAAATTAATAAATGTGATATATCATATTTTAAAAATAAAGAACAAAAAGCATATAATCATCTCAACATGCAGAAAAATCATTCAACAAAATTCAATTTCCATTCATGATAAAAACCCTCAAGAAAATAGGTATAGACTGGTCCGAAGGTAGTGAGTTATCTCACTTGATTGTTCACAGTCAGTTACAGGTTGAACACCTTGTTCTACTACTTAACCCCCCTCCTCACTACTGCACTTGACTAGTCTTAAAAAAAAGAAAAGAAAAGAAAATAGGTATAGAAGGGATGTACCTCACCACAGTAAAGGCCATACATGACAAACCAACAGCATACTCAAAGGTAAAAAGTTGAAAGCTTTTCTTCTACCATCAGGAGCAAGTCAAGGATGCCACTCTTGCCATTTCTGTTCAACGTAATACTAGAAGTCCTATCCAAAGAAAACCAGCAAGAAAAAAAAATAAAAGACATCCTAATTTGGAAAGGAAGATGTTAAGTTGTCCCTGTTTGCAAGTGACATGATCTTTTATATATATATAAAACTTCAAAGAATCCACCAAAAAACTGTAGGACCTGATAAATGAATTTTCAGGACATAAAATCAACATATAAACATCAATGGTGTTTCCATATACTAATAGCATATTATCTGAGAACAAAATCAAGGGAAAATTGTATTTATAATATCTATAAAAAGTAAAGTGAAATAATTAGGAATAAATTTAACCAAGGAGGTGGAAGATCCCTACACTAAAAAAATAAGACATTGATTTTAAAAATTGAACAAGACAGAAATAAATGGAAAGGTGTTCATGGATTAGAGGAATTAATACTGTTAAAATATTCATACTACCCAAAATGACACATATTCAATGTAATCCCTATCAAAATTCCAATGATTTTTTTCACAGAAATAGATAAAAATCCCAAAATTCATATGGAGCCACAAAAGACTCCAAAGAGCCAAAGCAATCCCAAACAAAAGGAACAAAGCTAGAGGCACCACATTAACTGACTTTAAAATATACTACAAAGACATAATAATGATAACAATATGGTACTGGCATAAAAACAGACACACAGATCAATAGAAAAGAATAAAGGAATAAAGAGTGCAAAAATAAATCCATACATTTATAGTTCAATTGATTTTTGACAAAGTTACCAAGAACACACAATGGGAAAAGGCCAATCTCTTTAATAAACGATATTAGGAAAACTGGATATCAACATGCAGAAGAATGAAATTATACCCTTATTTCACACCATATACAAAAATCAACTCAAAATAGATTAAAGACTTAAATATAAGACCCAAAAAAACAAACTACTGGGAGAAACCATGGGAGGAAATCCTCATGACATTGGTTTGAGCAATGATGTTTTGGTTATGAGCCCAAAAGCACGGGCAACAAAAGCGAAAACAGACAAATGGGATTACAAAAAAATAAGTAGCTTCTGGCCAGTAAAGAACAGAATCAACAGAGTGACAAGAAATCCTACATATTGGTAGAAAATATTTTCAAGCCATACATTTGATAAGGGGTTAATATCCAAAATATATAAGGAATTCAAATAATTTAATAGCAAGAACTATTAAATTAAAAAAATGGGCAAAGAACTTAACTAGACATTTCTCAAAAGAAGACATACAAATGATCAACAGGTATATAAAAACAAAGTTCAACATCACTAAACTTCAGGGAAATGCAAATTAAAAACCACAATGATATCATTTCATGACTATTAGAATGGCTGTTATCAACAAAACAAAATATAACAAGTGTTATCAGAGATATGGAGAAATGTTGTTGGGAAAGTAAATTAGTAGATCCATTACGGAAATCACTATGGAAGTTCCTCAGAAAACTGAAAATAGAACTATGATATGATCCAGCAATCCTACTACTGGGTATATATCCAAAAGAAATGAAATAAGTATGTCAAAGAGACATCTGCCTCCCCATGGTCACTGCAGCATTATTCACAATAGCCAAGAGATGTAATCAATCTATCTGTCCATCAATGGATGAATGTATAAAGAAAATGTGGTATATATGCAATGGAATACTAGTCAGCCATAAAAAAGAAGGAAATCATGTCATTTGCTACAACATGGATGAGCCTTGAGGACATTACATTAAGTGAAATTAGCCAGGCATATAGAGACAAATATTGCATGATCTCACTTATATGTGGAATCTAAAAACGTGGAACTGTAGCAATGAAGAATAGAATGGTGGTTACCAGGAGCTGAGGCAATGGGGAAGAAGGGATGGGGAGACGTTGGTCGAAGAATATAAAATTTAGATCAGATAGGAAGAAATTCAAGAGATCTATTTTACAATATGGTGATTACAGTTAACAACAATAACTGTATTATGTTATCAGATTGTTAAAAGGGTAGACTTTAAGTGTTCTCATCACAAAAATAACTATGTGAGGTAATGATATGTTAATTAGCTTGTTTTAGCCATTCCACCATTTAAATATTTTTCAAAACATCATGTTGCATACAATAAATACACACAATTTTGTCAATTTAAAAAATCCAAAGAAAATGTTAAAATAAAAGAAAATTCTATTAATTCAAGTTCCCTGTGTCATAGTTGCCCCCTGGGCGCTCCCATGATGTCCACTCCCGCTACGTGTGATATGGGGCTCCTCTGTGACCCAGGCCACCACTGAAGTCTCAGTCCTGGCCACTCCTCTTTGGCTCCAGCAACACTGGGCTCATGGTGCCCTTGCTGTTTTCTCTGCCCATGGGCTCTATTCCCTCTGATCTGGTTGCTTCTTTCATTCCTCCACTGTTCCCCACCATTTACCTACAAGAGCCCTGTCAGGTCCCTCATGACACCATGTCTCATTCACGTTTGTTTTTTGTTTTTTGGTTTTTTGTTGTCTTCAGTTCTTAACATTTATTAATGCTCAAAAGTGTTTGTCATTGAACATTTTATTATTTGAACAAACTTATATGTTCTCCTTAAAAATAAAGCCAGTACAGAATATAATGTTGAATTGATAAAGAACACCCATTATAACTATTATATCAGTAAAATAAGCTTAAACTTTCAGTATCAGTAGATAATCTAACATGTATCCAATGATTCTATTTATTTAATATGTGTGCCTTGGCAGGGCACCTATATGGACAAAAAGAGAGAGATTGGCAAAGATACTAACAGTTACTATCTTTGAGTTATAGAATTTATGAGGGATTTCTCTATTCCTCACAAATTTTTTGGCAAAAGTTTTTGGTAAACTTTTTTCTGAAATTTGAATTTTGAAAACTAGCAAATATCTATGACTATCTATGGGCCAGAATTAGGTGTTTTCACATGCATTAAATTGTTAAATACCCACAATAATCCCAGAAAGTAGGAATTGAAAATATTGAATTATGGATAGGAAAGTGACCAGTTTCCACTACCGAAAGGAAGAAAGGTCAGGATGAAAACTCAAGCAACAATTTCCAAACATAAATTCCTTTTTTTTTAAGCATTCTCAATCGTATAGCACTCCAGGTTTAAAAATAATAGGCTCAAAAACTAGATAAATAAATAGACTAGATAAATCAGATAGGTAGTTGGTTATGGACTGAATTGTGTCCCTTCCAAAATTCACAAATTGAAGTACAACCCCCCTCCCACCTCAGAATGTGATGATATTTAGAGATAGAGTCTTTAAAGGGATGAGCAGATTAAAATGAGGTCATTAGGGTGGGCCTCAATCCAATACAACTGGCATCCTTATAAAAAGAGGAGATTTGGACACACAGAGACACCAAGGATGTGCACACACAGAGGGAAGAGCGTGCGAGGACTCAGTGAGCAGGCAGCCACGCGCAAGCTGAGGAGAGGGGCTTCAGGAGAACGAATCCTGCCAACATTTTGATGTTGGACTTGCAGACTCTAGAACTGTGAAAAACAAATTTCTGTTATTTATGGGACCCAATCTGTGGTATTTTCTTAAGATCATCCTAATAAATTAATACAGATATATGTGTGTGTGTGTGTGTGTGTGTGTGTATACACACATATTAGATATCTTTCAATTCCTCTGGACTCTAATTTTGCAGTTCCAATTATTTTTTGAAAAATAATGTAAGGTAGGCACTCAGGGAAGAGTACATTTTTAGAAACTATTTTTGCATTGCTCCTACCTGCACAAGTAATCCTTATTGATCTATTGCCAAGATAATTTTTGTCAGTGGCTGACTTTTGTGGAAATAATTTAGTTTAGACAAATTTTACCTATCTTATATAACTCTGCTTGGAGTTGCATCTTCTGAAAACAGAGGTTTCATTTTGATAATACTGAATAGCAGGTGTTATTATTAAAGAGCTATCCTTGGAACTGAAACAGTTTCCCCTTAGTAATAATCATCAGCAAAGGATACGAAGCTCACGTTTGCACAATGATAGGGCTTGGTGACCAGTTATGGTCCAGCATGCATTTCAATTTTACAAACGTATTCTTGAATAACAAAAGTTCTCTTCTATGATATGATAATCCTATTTTAATATTAACATGTACGTTATTACGGAGTTTTTTTCTTACGTGAATTGTTTGTGCCTATTCTGATGGCTGTTCTTTGTTCATTACATTGCATTTTAACCTAATAATTCCATTAATGTTAATGGGAACTGCCAAGTTAAAACCCACAGAAGCAAATTAATATGCCTTGCAGTCCTTGGACATGACTTTGATACATTTTATATTATTAGTCTCATTCATGGACTGATTTTATATTGTTATAAATAGACATAATGAGACTGAATGCCTTCAGCCAAAGGGGAATGAGGAAGCTTGCTCCCAGGTAGTTAATTTAGAATCTGCAGAGAGCCAATCCAGAAAATTCAAAAAGGAAGTTCACAGAATGTTACAGAGTGACTCAGTGATTTGTAAAACCGGGCCTCCTGCGTTTGATTTGGGCAAGATCTCCCATACCTCAACAGAGCATGACCCTCCTCTGAGTGCTTTCAAAAAACCCAGTGTTTGCAATTACAGCCTGTATCGGAGTCACTCTTGTAGTCTTCCGTTTCAGTCACTCAGGGGTCTTCACGGTACTTTAATTGGTTTTATACATTATTGGATCTAGGGCTTAGCTGACATATGTATGCTCCTCATAAGGCTAAGAATTTGTTGTCCTTCGGAGTGATATTTTTGAGTCTGTTTCAACAGGAATTCAGAGAGGAGATTTGGGGCTGTGGAAGCAGAGCTAGCAGCAGTCAGCTTCACCTAGCACACCCTGCGCAATGCGAGCGACAAGCAACCGCATTCTCCTGAGAAGGTGCTTGAGCAGCATGTCGGTGTTGTTGCTGGAACATGTTCTATGCCAGCCGCTTAGTAAGTCCTGCTCAAACCCACCTGCACACTCTGGCCCTGCTGCCATTCTAGAAAACACCATTGGATCTTGTCTCTTTTCTCTACTTTCTTTTCTTTTCCTTTTTTTCTTCTCTTTTCTTGTCTCCTCATTTCATTTCACTTCATTTCCTTTACATGAAAGATGAGATAAAGAGCAGTCCAGGAACACTGAAGAGAGGTCTCCAGACATAGCACTGGTGATTAGATAAACACTGGACCGTGCCATTTGTATACACGCCACAGTGTGTCAGGGCTCCACGGCTTCCTCTTGCTTAACCTCAAGACAGGAATCATGTCCCTGTTGTGAAGCTCAAGGAGAACAGATGCTGCCATTTGTTCCCCACCCTAACCTGAGATGACGAGCTGACACGGAAATTGCACCGTGGCGATCGGGCGAGACTCCGAGCCCATCCGCTGCTGGGAACATGCAGATGCAGAGCAGCAAGGCCAAGGCCGTGGAGGAGGAGCGCTGCTGCGGGGGCGGCCCCTTTACCCGCAGACACTGTCTGACGCTTCCGAGCCTCTGACTGAGTCTCCAACACAAGCTGAATGTGAGATTTTCTCTAAATGTGTGAAAGTGAATTCCCTTTGGGGACTTTCTGCTTTAATTTCAAAATTGTCAATAATATACAGTACTTACTGTGTGCCAGGAGGTATTCTAAGTGTTTTTTTATGTATTAATTTAATCTTTACAATAATCTCTGAGGTAAATGCCAATACCTGCTTTACAGAGTCACAACTAAAGCGTGGAGAGGGGAAGGGACTAACCCAAGCCACACGGCCTATAGGTGGGGTGGCCGGGCCCAGTCCCAAGCATCGGCCTCCTGGTGCTATATGGCCCCACCCTACCGTGGAGGGCCTACCAAGGCTCCACAACTATCCAGTTCATTTGTAGTGTCTTTTGCGTTTTTCTCTTTATTTTTTTTGAAGAGGGGGAGTGAGGAGGAGGTTCGATTTCTTTTTTTTTTTTTTTTTAAGACAGAGACTCTGTCGCCCTGGCTAGACTATAGTGGTGTCATCACAGCTCACTGAAGCTTCCAAAGCCTCCAACTCCTGGGCTCAAGTGATTCTCTTGCCTCAGCCTCCCAAGTAGCTGGGACTATAGGCAGGCTCCAACACACTCAGCTAATTTTTCTGTTTTTAGTAGAGATGGGGTCTCACTCTTGCTTAGGCCGGTCCCAAACTCATGAACTCAAGTGATCCTCCCACCTCGGCCTCCCAGAATTCTAGGATTATAGGCATGAAGCACCATGCCCGGTCTGTAGTGTCTTTTTAAGGACTTATAAAAATTGCAATTGTTCAAATCCTTAAAAGAAAAATAAAAAGAAATTTGGGTAAAATTTGGGTAAAAAATTTACTATGTTACTAGAAACGAATTCACATTTCCATTTTATAGATATAAAAACTGAGGCTGGGGTGGTTTGGCAACTTCCCTAAGGACACTGGAACAAACTGCACTGGAATTTAGAATGGGAGCACAACTCTGCCTCCCAAGGTCATGTTCTTTCCTCCCTCCTTGCACCTGCTACAAATTTCCTCATTTTGAAGGTTAACCATTGGTGGCTTATTTCAATTCTATCAGTCTTTCCAAAGCAATACAAATAGGAATACATAATTTCAGCTTTCCTAAGAGTATTGCAGAAAATATAAATGGATATATGCTAGAGGATTATTTTCATTTTCATTCCAATTTCAGATTTCAATGGTGTGAACAGTACTTCTCTCAAGGAGACTCATCTGCTAAGACAGTGGCACCAGGGACCAGTTTCATGGAAGACAATTTGTCCACCGAGCAGGGGTGGGGACAAGATGGTTTCGGGATCATTCAATCACAGTACATTTATTGTGTGCTTTATTTCTATTATTATCACACTGTAATATTTAATGAAATAATTACACAACTCACCATAATGCAGAATCACTGGGAGCCCTGAGCTTGTTTTCCTGCAATTAATGTTGCTGCTGATCGGACAGGAGGCGGAGCTCAGGCAGTGATGCAAGGGATGGGGAGTGGCTGTAAAAGCCCACTGCTTGCCTCCTGCTGTGCGGCCATGGTCAGTGGCCTGGGAGCTGGGGACCACAGCACTAAGAGACAAATGAAGGTTGGGGATTCAAGTCCAGGACTACTACTGCCAGATCCTTCCACCTTAACCTCCTCTGTCAAGAGATGCACAGTCTGAGGCACATTCTGCTGAGACTGGCATCAGTTTTCTAATTTCTCCCATGGTTTGCATTACACATACTGCTGACGCAACACGTCTTCCCAGACTGGAGGCATGGGCTCTGCCCAAGTGTTTCCAGCTTCCTGGATTAGTCCTAGGGGACCTGGACTCTGACTGATTTTAGCTCTTACTTAAAACTCACACGATGTAAACTACTTCTCTCAATTAAAGAGTTTTCTTTGTCAGACAACCTGAAGAAAATCCATAGGGAATGATCAGGCAACTTGGACTCATTAACTTCATTTTGTTAAACCAGGGCCAATGCTGGCCTTTGAAAAATAAAAACCTATTAATACACATAAGGATAAAATAAGAATATTTTCAGATTTAGCTCAACTTTATTGATTATCTCTAATGTGTCACATACTGTGCTAATTAGAAATGTGCCACACATTTTTATTTAAGACAGCACCTTGCATGATACTTGGAGACATTCTTCCTCTCTGTGGAACAATCAGTGCCAAGTAATTCGTTCCTCCATCCAGATGCCCATCCTCCACTCCATCGCTCAAATACTGCTTGAGTCAGAAATATCTCTTAGTATCCCTGATGTTAAGATGTTTCCCTGGCCTGCTTGGGTTTCATATCCAGCTCAAAGACCCGTTCCACAAGTTGATAGGTGGATTAATCTGCTAGGGCTGCCATAACAAATACCACAGACTGGGTGTTTTAACAACAGCAATTTATTTCCTACAATTCTAGAGGCTGTGGGCAGGGCTGGTGTCTTCAGAGGCCTCTCTCCCAGCTTGCAGATGGCATCATTTGCTGTGTCCTCACAGGGCCCTTTCTCTGTGCCGCACACTCCTGCTGTCTCTCTCTTGTTTGGAGGACACCAGCCCTATTGGATCAGGGCCCCACCTTACGCCCTCATTTATCTCTCGTTACCTCTTTAAAGGCCCTATCTCCAGATACAGTCACTTTGGGAGTTCAAGCTTCAACATAAGAGATTTGGGAAGAGCATAATTCAGTTTGTAACAACAAATTTTCTATTTTTGTTTCGTTTTGTCTTCTCCCCTAACACAAACTGAGTGGGATTTGCCAGTCTGTTATAAAGCTCCTTGGCCTCCACCGAGCGCACTGCTATGATGTTGGAGAGTAACTCTACACCCTAGCACTTGCTCTCTGAATAAATGAGATTTTAGTTACTGTAAGAGTCTGCAGCTTTCTCAAGCAGGGGAATAGGAATGAAATTAGTTTTAGAGGAAGAAAGAGGGTCATTGGTCCTGAGTATACGCTGGGAAGGGGCGCAGGAACCAGACCACAGGGCACAGACAGATTGACTGCACGCTCATTCCAGCAGGAGAAATGGTCAGAGCCAGCTCGCATCGAGGCCAGGAGCCGCCTGGCGCTGGAGGTGCACAGCGGAGTCGGGGAGGCGGGAGGAGAGGGCTGCAGAATAGACCCGTGCTCCAGGCCTAGTTACAGCAAACCCCCCTGTGGTTTTCGCTTGTGAACTTGTTAAAAGGCTGCAGATTGAGCCCTTGGCCTCCTCAACTGACAAAATGAAGAACTGTGGCCTGCAAAGTAATGTTTCTCCCTCACGTGCTGTAATAACTTTGACGCTAACCACTGGAATGCCATGGAGTCCAGGCAAGCAAAGACTCCGATATACCTAGGCAGCATCTCCAAAAAAGGGAAGTGGGCCGAGTGGCATTTTGTTCTGACAATCTCTCTGCCAGAGTGCGGAAGGTTTGGGAAGAGCAAGACATCAGACATGAGAACTAAAATAAACACAGCTCTCAAATGAGGAAAGAATTGCTGCAGTTCCGCCGCTGGGGAGAGCCGCCGCGGGCTCGGTGGCTCTGGAGAGGCATAGACAGCCCCGTGCTGCGCGCCGGGACGCGGCGGGACCGCGCTGCGGGCTTGGCGGGTGGACGTCCAGTCGCGTTCCACACACGCCAGGATGGCCTCGCCATCTCAGCAAGTGCATGTCACAGTCCCCACCCCGGGATCGTCCCTGCAGCTGTTGTCTAGTTGTATACGTTTATATTAATAGAAAAAGAACTCCTTTGTGCCTATGTGCGTGTTCTCGTTCCCGCCACAGAACCACAAAAAAAGAAAAGAAAAAACCTTCAAACTTTTCCATGCTGAATTGCAGGCCCGTCTGAGGTGACAGAGAGAAGAGAAATGGGAATCTATCCAGAGGCAAAGAAAACGCTGACAGCAGGCGGGAAACAGATGGAGAGGACCCGGCAGGAGCCAAACCTGCGGAGAGCGCAGGAGTCGGGAGAACGCGGGGCGCAGGGCCGGGCAGGGCGGGGACACGTGCCGGGAGACCCCAGCCCGCCCAGAGCCGGTGAGGAAAGAGATGCTGTTCGGCAAGATCCGTTCGTCTCTTCCAGGTTTCACAACAGCAAGCATTTCCTTGAGCTTGATGAGACTTTTCAAAAGCTTATTAAAATAAGTTTATTGGAGCATCTCAGTGGGGGCCGCCATGCCCCCACCACCTGCCTGTCTGCCCTGCGGGGGCGTCCGAGTCAGAAAAGGGCTCCCACATCAGTCCTGTTTCCACAGCAGTGTGTTTAGGACCCCTGCAGAAAGACACGCCTCCTCTCTGCCAAGGCGGAGTGCTCACCTTCTAGAGGGGTGGATCTTGTGTCTTTTCTTTGCATCCCAGCACCTCATCTTTGCATCCTCAGCCGTTAGTGAGGGGGCACAGCAGAGAATTACAGCAAGTCTCCGTCCATGAGAACATCTGTGATTCAAACAACTCCGCCCCCCTCCCTTACCTGCCTGCTCCCTATGTACAGAAGTTACCCCACACATGTCAGCCAAGTCCACGTGAACAATGTGGCAGGAGCCTGCTGGCGGGACAGGGCCTCAGCTTCTCTAGAATAACTGCACCTCTCTTTCTGCACTGGACAGGTCTCCCAAGGACAAAGTGCTTGGCTCAGCACAGCAGGAGGAATGAGCACAAGTTTCACGTTAAACATTTCCGAATTTGAATGCCTGCAAGTCAAATATCCTCTCTTGCCCTCAGTGCAATGTGAAGCAAATTAGTAATGAAGGATGTGAGGGACCTGTCTTCTGGTATGTAATAAAAAAGCAGTCATTATTATGTTTATCACTAGCCAGTTTTCCCAAAGCTTGAATTTTGATCCTTTCTGGCAACACACACTTTGAGGGAGACTCCACTTTGCTTTTGAAAGTCTCTGGTCATCTCATCATCAGAGTGGGCTTCCCTTACACAAATCTATAAACACAGACCACCTTGCACACAGATCCACGCATAGACCTCCTTACGTGCAGATCAACACACAGACCTCCTTGCACACACAGACCTCCTTGCACACAGATCCACACACAGACCACCTTGCACACAGATCCACACACAGACCTCCTTGCACACAGATCCACACACAGACCTCCTTGCACACAGATCCACGCACAGACCTCCTTGTGTACAGATCCACACACAGACCTCCTTACGCACAGATCCACGCACAGGCCTCCTTACGCACAGATCCACGCACAGACCTCCTTGTGCACAGATCCTCACACAGACCTCCTTCCATACAGCCAGAGTGGGACACGCCCTTTCACGCCCCCACTGGAGAAGGCCTATAGCCCTCATTCCACCTAATTCTACCATCAGGAAGCAAGTTGTTCAAACCTCAGCATCTCAGACCTATAAAGTAATTATGAAGTTTCATAAAACCTATCATAGAACCTAGTATTCTGCTGAAAACACGAAAATGAATACAATCAATAAGAAATATTCTTTGGAAGTCAGAGTCTAAAGTGTTCA
>CAUYSK010090869.1:0-27961 GCA_963575035.1 Avahi laniger | reverse complement strand
ATATTGAACTTTAAGGCAAAGCCCACATTTTATTCTTCTTCTAAATTCCTCACATCACCTGAAAGATCCTGATCACCTAGTAGGTGGCCTGTTTAATTAAATTCTAGGTGCCTGTTTAATTAAATTCTAGGCGTGGATCTTGTTTCATCAGTAGAAGTATATGTTAGAGTCCACATTATGCAACAAAGGAAGGAAAGACAGTGGACCTAATTGAGTTTAAGCTATTGGTAGTTTTGTTGGTAATTTAGGTGTCATGAAACCATAATTTGCATTTTATGACTAAATTGCAGAGTAGATTTCTAATGTGAGGTGGTCAAAAAGGGGAGTTGGTACTGTTTTCAACAAATGTCATCCACTTGTCAATTGTGCTGGACCACAAACCCTTTACAACTCTCCCGTTTGGGAAGAATCTGACATGTTAATCTGATCCCTAATTATCACAAGGGTTGTAAAAGAGGTGGCTGTTTGGGTTATCCCAGCCAGTATATTCCAAAGCCTTCCTTCACTCAACAGACAATGTGACCTATCCTGTTATTACTTTCTGTAAGGAAATGAGAAGGAATCCATTAAGGATGTGTTACTAATGGTGCCTGCTTCGTGTTAGAACCGTCCTTCACAAGCAAACGTAATATGCTGTCCTCAGCTTTCCCCCAAAGTGGTAATATGATTTCTCCAGGCCATTTCTTTTGTCAGTTCACAGGGTCTGAGGAGCCTACACATTGTGCCATGTTGAAATATAGCCTATAGGTGTGGAGGAGGTGTTGAATGACTTCCTACCCATCAATATCAGTCATTTGGCATATGTTGCTTTCCTGTCTTTGCAATCAGTAAGAAGACTAGCTAATTATCATTCGTATGTGGTAAATCACATTGACACTGACCTCCCCTATCCTTCCAGCTTCTCCTTATCAAAAGTCTCCTGCCCTCTGTCCCAGGAACAATTGGCTATAGTATTCCACGTCAGTGGATGTGTCTGTGTCAGTGGGTACCTACCATAGTGCATGTGCTTGAACATGTGGCTGTCTTTATCATCACAAGTATCTCATCCAGATGTGACAGACCCAAGTGCTCACGTCACCTCACTGTGTCACTGTGTACATTGTGTCAACAGAAAAGAATGAAAACTGTCTAAAATAAAGAAGTTTATTCTGAGCTGAACATGTGTGACCATGGCCCTGCAAGGCATGCCCAAGAAGCCTTGAGCAAGTGGTCCCGTTGTAGTTGGGTTGCAGTTTGGTTTTACACACTTTAGAGAGACAGGAATTACACATAAAGTCGCAAATCAATACATGGACAGAGTCCATTGGTTTGGCCAGAAAAGGCAGAACCTCTCAAAGTGGAGCAGGGTAGGGGGTGGGATACAGGCTATAGATGGTTTTAAAAATTCTTTGGTTTGCAATTGGTTAAAGAAATGAAGCTTTGTCTAAAAGCTTGGAGTGTTTTAAGTTAAGATAAAAAACTTAAAAGGCTTGTTAATCAGAGACAAGCCACCTGACATATACTGAGACTCGAGTGATCTGTTAAGTAAATTGATGACCTGCAGGTGTGGTTTAACCTGTGTTTTACATGGCCTTAGGCCTGTTAATGATTTTGTATCTTATTGTTACAAAGAATAATTCCAAAAAGCGTAATGAGGTGTGTCTGACCTCCCTTTTTCTCCTCGTGGCTGGCAACTCAGCTTTAAGGTTTTTCTGGGGTCCCTTGGCCAAGAGGGGGGTCTGTTCACTTGGCTTGGGGGCTTAAGATTTTCTTTCGGTTTACAATTGTCACTGTATCACAAATACACAACTCTCTGCTGAATACCCAACATTTGTCCCTGTACCTTAAGGGAAAAAAAGTATGATATTGTCCTAACAGTAAGAAGCTCACATTACAAAGATAATCGTACATGAAAAGCTTGTGTTCAACATGTCCTGAGAACACACAATTATAATTTATACATCTCCTATGTGTATTTTACTAAATACTCAGATTCAAAACACAACTTCATGAAAGAAAAATAAAACAAAAACCCTCTCAGGACAAGTTCTACCCAGAACTAACTAAACGTAAATGAAATAAATGCCACCACCCTCTCCAGGCCACTTTTACTTTGTACTTGGCCTGTTGCAATAACCTTGTAGCAACTGCCTCCCTTCTCTCTCCTTCCACCCCCTGCCCCATCTCTCCTTCCTCAGATTCATCTTTCTCTGCCGATAATAATGTTCTCATGCTCTGAGTAACACTAAATATCCGTAGTGCTCTCTCCGCTACCTAAATGTTAAACTGCAAACCTTTCCCAAGACACCGAAAACCCACCCAAGCTTGTAAGTCTACTCTAGGTACCATTTCCCAGGCACACTGTTTTCCCTCCTCTGTGATATTGCTCATGTGATCAAATCTTCCAGAACTATCCTCTTTCCACCCCACCCTGCATTCTATAAATATAAATCCTGCTAATACATTAAGTTCAGTCAAAACACTGATGCCCTTAGTCTGAAGCAATTTCTACCTTCTGCACGCTTGTTTATGGGAGAGGTCATGATATTTCATGACTTGTATGTCTGCTTGCTAGGACTGCTAAAACAAAGTACCACAGACTGGGTGTCTTAAACAACAGAAAGTTATTTGCTCAGAGTTCTAGAGGTTGGAAGTCTGAGATCAAGGGTTTGACAGCATTGGTTTCTTCTGAAGCTTCTCTCGTTGGCTTGCAGATGGCCATCTTCTCCCTGCAACATCATCTGGTCTTCCCTCCCTACCTGACTGTTATCCTGATCTCCTCTTCTTATGAGGTCCGCTAGTCATATTGGAATAAGGCTTGCCTTAATGACTTCATTTTACTTAATTATCTCTTCAAAGACCCTTTCTCCAAATACAGTTACCTTCTGAGGAACGGGGAATCAGGATTTCAACATATAAATTTTGGGGAGGATACAATTCAGCCCATAACACCACTCTTTTTTTTTATTTCAGAATATTGCGGGGGTACCAACATTTTGGTTACATAGATTGCTTTTGTACCGTTTGAGTCAAAGTTGTAAGTGTGTCCATCCCCCAGATCGTGTGCATTGTACCTGTTAGGTCATAACACTCCTCTTAAAGAATGTATTACATGCTGCTTTGGAGTCTAATTATTTGCCCGTATCTCTTATCACTGCATCTGGATTATGAACAGCTGTGTCTTATTCACAGTTGTATATAATTCACAGTACCTAAAATGATACCTTGAGCATAGTAAATAATAAATTATATTTCAAATGAATTAAATGAAAACATCCTTAATATCTCCCTGGTTACCTATCCTTCTCCATACTTAGCAATTCCCACCAGCACCCTTTGTTATCGTGGGGCCTCTTGTCTGGCTAGGGCCTATGAAAGAGGATCAGATTTCCCACCTATGTTAATTACACATTATTACCTTATGTGTTCCACTGCTGAAAGGACTCGTAGAAATCAAATGATTTATGCTCACAGGACAGCTTTATTACAGGCAAAGAATACAGTATAGCAACAGAAAGGGGATACGTGTTGACCAGGGTCTCAATATCTCCAGTACGGGCCTTTTTGTCTTCTCATTGCTGGATCCCACAGGATACACTTTGTCTCCAGATCTGAAACCATTACCCATGTGCCTGCCAAGCACCTCGGTACCAGGAATCCTAAAGTCTTCCCATGGTGGGGTCTCCCCATAGTGAGCTGGTCATGTGGGCACAGTCTAACTATGTGGCTAGCCTTAGCCATCAGACCCCCAGCCCCCAGGTTTTACCAAAATAAGTACAAGTCATAAGTCCAATTATATTACTAAACAATGTTGAGAGACTGATACATTCTGTCCTGAGACAACTCACAGATCCATGACCACAGAACGTGATTTATCTTTAGTTAAATATCATTGGCCAAGCATCAGTAGCTCTGGAAAGAAGCATGCAGTCAAATCAGACAAGCTAAAATTTACCCATGCTATGCACCTAAGAAATCACCGCTTGCTGTAATCTCTTCCTTCTCTTGTTTACCAAAAATTATCTGTCCCATTTTCTAAGCTTTCAGGGTTTTGCTGTGCTGGTGAAATGGCCTAATCTGTGTGAATGGGTGTGTTTGTGTTAATGAGAGTGTGCTAACATACCTTCCAAAGAGTAGATTCTTAAGAAACGTTTTCTGGAAAGGAAGAGCTGTTTTTGGTTAGTAACCCCGTGAAGACCTTTCAGTTCACGTACGTGGATAGCAGCACACTCTGCTCATGCAAGGGCAGCCCAGGGTAAACATGAGCAAAAACACATACTTAGGATAAGAAGGATGTTGAGAGAGTTTTCAGTTTAAAGAGATATACAGACATCTTTGTTATATTTTAAAGAAGTAATGCTATAAATTCACCACAAAGAAAGCTGCTTTTTATTTCTGAGGAGAGGGATAAAGGAGGGTTATAATCTTCTAGAGAAAAACAAAACATTTTTAGTACTCCGGAATAAGGCAGACGCCTCAGCTACAGTGCTGTGGTTCCATGTTTTTTGTTTTTTCCTAATAATTTTATTTCTCTGCCATGATTGGTTATTGATAGAGGATTTGATGAACATTTGGGCCAAATAGCAACAGAAGGGGGATACATGTTGACCACAGTCTCAAGTACAAGCTTTTTTGTCTTCCCACTGTTGGGTCACACAGGATGCACTGTGTCTCCAGATCCGAAACCACTACCCATGTGCCTGCCAAGCACTTTGGTATCAGGGAGCCTAAAGACTTTACTAAACATATTGAGAGAGAAATGTTTAGATGATTGCACATCTTTCTGAGGGGGGCTATTTTTTTCCTCTCATTTTTAAAAGTCCTTACTTTTTACTGCATTTTTCACATATTACTATAAAAGAATAAATTTTGTGATCAATAGCATTTCTACCTCAAAATAAAATGAAGATCCAACTGGAGCAAATTTCATTGACTGCCCTTTGGATCATAAATAGTCTAATATTACAAACGATAATGAGGTCAGAGTTAACTTGTGAAAGGATTACAAAAGATTATCGTATTAGATGGGTACAACACATGAATTGCTTAAATTTTAGAAGTTCACAAACAACTTCCTTCACAATTGTGTTACTTTGATTTTTCAATAAAAACACATTTTTGAGACAAAAAATTAATATAGTGAACTTCATCTTGCTTGTTTAGGCCCTTATACGTTCTTAGCTGGACTCCTGTCCTACCTTCCTAATTTTCTTCCTACCTCCTATTCTTTTCTATTCCAGACTCCCCTATTTTTTCCTTCTAGGTTAAATCTTCCTGCCTACCTCTGATCCACCAATTCCTCTTTCCAATCATGTTCAGTAGCTCTCAAGCTGTTTTCTAAATTACAAATGAACTTATTTTCCAGGTATTCAAGAAATTCTACGACATGGATCTTATGCATCTTTCTAGTCTTATCTCAGTTATCTCCTATTTACCCTCATTATATCGTTCATACTGACCTCTTTACCAGAAATTCCATCCTCTTTCCTCTCAATCTGAAACAATCCTTCATGGATATTGTCCTTTAAGGCATATTTCCAAGAGCACTTTATCCACAAATCTTTTCCCAGTTCCTCCAAGAGGTCATATGTTTCTTCCTTGGAATCTCTGTAGCCCTTTTATTCTCCCTGTCAAGGAGAGAGAGTGTAGCACAGTGGTTTAAGAACTTAGCCTCTGGAGCAAGAGAGCTTTAGTTTAAGTCTCAGTTCTACTGCTTACCTCCTGTGTGATCGTAACAAAGTGTCATAACTTCTCTGTGTCTTGGGGTTTTTTGAATCTTTAAAGTACAGATGCTAATCATACCTACCTCATAAGTGTTGTAAGAATGACAAGTGTTGATATATTTAAAGTAGTTAGAATGGTATCTGGCCCCATGGTAAGTTTACATGGTGTTTATTGTATTCTCTCATGGTTCTTATTTTATTCCAACATTTATATTAGTTTGAACCCTATGAAATTGCCCATATTCAACTCTATTTTGGACCATAAAATCATTATGACATTTGGTTCAACCTAATGTAGACTTTTGTGTGCATTCTGTCCCCTCCCCCTTAATAAACTATACTATCTATAAGGATAGAGATTATATCTTATACACCCTTGTATCCTTCAGTACCTGCTAAGTACCTGATACATGCTGAGTGTTTAATGAATAGTTGTTGAATTTTTCACATGGACAAAAAAATGCAAAAAAATAGAAACCCGGCTCTCCCCAGTATCTTAAGTATTCTTTGGCTACCACGGAGTCTCCTCCATGCCCCTTCATAAATAAAAAGGGAAGGGAGAAAGACATACAGGAGGAGAAATTTCTATTGTCTATTGCTGATTATAAATACAGTCTTTCCTGAAAGCCTTCCATAGAACTTTAACTTCAGGTCATGGAACTAATATCATGGTCTGGTCTTGGGGTATGGCACAGGACATCTCTGTGATATCACTGGTATCCTGTTGGCCCTTCAGCTGCCAAGGGAATAGTGAGTAGTCCTACTCCTGCCTATGGCCCATCACTGTCTCCACAAGAGCTTTATCACCCTCTCTGCTTTCAGCGTTCTTTTTCATCAGATATTTGCAACCCCATGGGCTTATAAGCACGACATAAGGGAAGTGCGTCCTTGCAGAGATGGTGTCTTAGAGTGAATGTGCAGCCTTTATTTATTACAAAGAACTTGAGCTTTGGACATGCATTAGAGAGCAGCACTAACATTGGGTTCTGACATTGAAGCTGATGTTGAATTCTTGACAGTCTACTCGTTTATAAACAATTCAGTAAATGATTCAGTAAGTAAACATGGATTCTTGTGATCCCTTTTAAGGAAACTGTTTGTGTTGGCTCTCTCTTGAACTCAAACTAGTGGTAAGCCTTTCCTGACTCACAATACCAATCTCTAGATAACACCAAGCATCGTAGGGGTACATTTATCCCCCTTCCTTGCTTCACTGAAATAGAAGGAAGGCAGGTAAAATTATGCACTTTATATAAGAAGAGATGGAGATACAGAAAAAACAGCTTACTTAAGTCTCTTAACAGACCAAAAGAGTAAAGAAGATTTTGTCAGAGCAATGTGTTGTGTCTGTCAATAGGTAAACAAAATAAAGCATAGATGATGCATATATATTGATAATTCAAACAGCAGTATTTACTTATCTCAAAATATGGACTTTGCAGTGACTTTTTTCCAGCCTGCAATACCCAGATAATGACTGCCATTACCTCTTTCATGCATATTAGTGCTTTATTATACACTGCCTTGCTTTAACATGTAATTGTTGGAGGATTCTGTGTAAGGTAAATATGAGGCCTTAACTTTTTTATCCTTCAACTCCAAGCAATTTGCTGAGCCATGACCATGACCAGTGGTAAATAGATACTTACCGTTTAGTTGACAAGAGACCTGTTCCTCTCTATGCGTAATCATAGGCCACTGATAATGAAACCTGTGGAGTGGAGGTTCCTTCTGGCGGTGAGCATATATCAAGGTCTTCTATTTCTTTTGGAACCCAAACAATAAGAAAATAGTTAGAAATCTGCTTGTGGGCATAGGCCTTTAAAACACTTGATCTTCAAAGTGAGCAACAATTTTGTTTAGAAGCCTGAGAAGGATAATAAAGCATCTCCCTAAAAATTCCAATATTCCTGTGTATACTGTATATTTCTCTTTCAAAGCATAACACACATTTTTCAAGGATGAAATCCAAGACAAACAATCTTTCACCCTGAGTGACCCTAGTGGGTGGTGAATACTTTTTAGTGACTCTAGAAAGTTAAAGCATCTGACAGTTGGTTGTGACCTTATGAGTCCTTCTAGCTGGCAGCCTGCTGATTTGCTGCTTAGTTCTACAGCTTCAGAACTAACTCTAATGGCTGCTCCTAAAAGAGTCCCTGCTTCTGCATACAGGAGCCTCTCACCAGGAGAGGACACCTGAATCTGTCATTCCAAAAAGACCCTTGGTTCACACCAGCTCCTACTTATGGTGAACAGTTTTTTCAGATAATGTACACTCGTGTGCACTGAGGAAAAAATCTTGAATGTATTATATAGGTGTGCCCTGACTATAAGACAAATTAATCTATATACTGAAAAAGCAGACTGTATATCACATTTACAAAGATTTATGGCTTTAACAAAGAGTTCAAGCATAGGTACTATTAAATAGTAGTTCAGGTAATGGTGTGCCTCATGGCAAATGCATGCAATATGAGATAACATATATTTAAACTAAAAATAACACAAGGAGTAATTATTTACTAAATAAATAACTTATCACTTAGAAAAGAGGTTATCCAACTTTCAATGGGCTTTTAAAAATATGGTATGATTTATAGAAAATTTATTTGCATATAATTCATAATATATGGTATAAAACAAGCTACTTCTATGTTTTTTTTTCTTTAGGTCAACAAATATTTAAACCAGGGGTTGGCAAACTGTTCCTGAGACCAAGTGCTTGTTTTTGTAAATAAAGTTTTATTGGAACACAGCCATGCCTGTTTGTTTCAGATTGATGATGGCTGCTTTGGGGGTATGATGGCAAAGTTGAGTAGCTAAAACACAGACAAGAGGTCCACAAGCCTAAAATATTTACTATCTGGTACTATAAGAAAATGTATACCGTGCCCTGTTCTAAACCAAAAAATGATTATTCTGTGATATAGTATTTCAAGGAACTAGTCATCAAGTTTGTACAGGTTGCCATATTTTAGTATCCTGTAGAAAATTATCTGAAATTTGGTAACTGACATTAATGAGAATTTAGGATTCACTTTATAAGTTTACTTCATAGTTAGGTCTTCTGAAATAAACTATAGTCATACATCACTTAACAACAGGGATACATTCTGAGAAACATATCATTAAGCAATTTGGTCATCCTGCAGACATCATAGAGTGTGCTTACAGAAACCTATATGGTACAGCCTACTACACACCTAGGTTACATGATACAGCGTATTGCTCCTGAGCTAACCTGCATGGCGCCTTACTGTACTGAAGATGGCAGGCAATTGTAACAAAATGATAAGTATCTGTACATATAAACATAGAAAATGTATAGTAAAATATGGTATTATAACCTTATGGGATTACCATTGCATATGCAGTCCATCATTGACCAAAGCATCATTATGTGGCACATGACTGTAATTGAAAAGTTTAAATTACATATGTGGCTTTCGTTATATTTCTACTTGCATCATTGGTATATCGTTTTATGGGTTATATGTTTGTACTTGCATTCATAAACATTAAACTGTTACAATGAGCATATTTGCTTTTATAACAAAAGTAAACAAATAAAATAACAATTTTTATTTCTAATGACAAAAAAATCATTATGGTTATGTTTTAAGAAGTAGTCTGTCATTGACCAAAACATCACTATCCAGCACATAACTGTATATTATACAGTAAAGATTAACTGAATGGACATATACATTCATTGTTATTAAAGATACTCCATCCAATGAAGGCTGAACACCTTTAAATGCTTGCTGATGGATATAACGGGCAATTGTTTGCAACTGGATTGTCTGAGACAGTTATCATTGTCACACATTTATTTCATGACGGATCAGTGCAACATACAGCTGTAGTTTGAGGGCAAACTTGATTTTGAAGGTTTGTAGTTCTTTAATAAACTGACTGCTACCACTGAATTCATGCTCAAAAATAGACAAAAGACTCTACGTTTAGGAAATTGTGCACTGTAAAAGACTCATAGACCTGAAATCTCACAGCATAACAGATGTATTTTCAGAAGCCCTTCATGAGTCCTTCAGGTATTCTCAAGTGTCATTCATGTCTTCACTGCTGCAGGTTATCTTTTGATTTTTCATATGTCGTGGAAAAGCAGCCTTCAGCTTTTCTATTTTCTCTCATAAGGTTCCTTGATAAATAGAATTTTAAAATCCAAAATTTGAATTGTTATGAAAGCAAATATTTGCAGCCAGCTCATCTGTGCTCTGTGTTGTCAGCACATATGGTTTTGTGCACCTGCCACCGTGAAGCTCCGCCAGGCATTCCCCACACAGGTCCTCAGAAATGGAGAAACGCCTGATCCCATCTTTACTGTGACAAAAGATTTCCTTTCTGTGAGTTCCAGAAACTTTTAAAGTTGTGCATCTTTTGCTTTGAACCAGCCACAAGTGGCTTGTGTACTAATGGTATCTTCCTTTCTAGAATGCAAGTTCCTTGAAGGTATGGACTGAGTCTTCCTTATCTTTATATGCTCTGCTCCTCTCCTCTTAATTTAGCCACAACCTTGCACAAAATGGAAGCTTAATAATATTGTTAAATAAGTATCATACTGAATTCCAGGAATAACCTAAGAGCAAATGGAGAAGGGAAGGGGAGGGAGAGGTGTTAACATAGATTTCATGGTGTTTGAATTTGGCATATTTTCCCCCAACACTAAGACTGACACAGATAGGTAATATAACTGTTTTCTCAAATTTGAGAGCAGTAGATGCATTTCCTCTTCTGCCATTTTTCTATTTCACATAGGAAAAGCAAACAAGGTCCTACAAAAGTCTTGGAGGTGTTTGTTCTTAGCAGGCAGTCATGGTTGTGATAAATTCTGCTATTGGTTTCTGTCGGTCCTGCAGGCTGTGTGATGGGGCCTTTGGGGCTCGAGGAGCTGGGGACCATGAGTTATCTCATATGTATGCACTGAGCATACTGCTAAGATGCCACAAACTTCAATTTATCCATCTATAAATAGAGATACCAACATCTATCTCAAAGGGTCATTGTGAGGAGCAGATGGGTATATAGAAAAGTTCCTGGCACAAAGTAAGTATGGAATAAATGTTACAAATGTTATTATTTTTACTACTGCTGCTGCTGCTGCTGCTATTTCCAGTACTACTACTGTTACTATTACTGTTACTACTCCTGAAACAATAGTATAAGCAATTGCCTGGGTCATGGAATGCACCCTGCCTACCCCTTCGCCCCAGTCACCAAAGTTTATCTCCTATTTAAGTTCATTTATATTTTTCTGAGGGGATAAGAAAGATCCCGCATCTAGTGTAGTATATTTCATATTGGAGTAGTATATTTTTCAAGGAAGTGAAATTCTCAGAGACCCCAGAGAATGCCTGTACAGCCCAGTTTGAAAAATTTGATTTAAAAAATTAATTTTTAATGTTATGTGTATGTGTATTAGTTGCCATTTATCTCTACAAAAAAAAATAGAAAACTTAATTTTACAGCCCTAAAACCCTCGTTGGAGAAGTCCTGCTTTCATGTCTGCTGTTAGTACCTTAGTCCAGGTGACAGATGGGTTAGTTTGTCCCTTTCCAGGTGGAGAAGCAGGGAAGGGCTGAGAGGCTCACCAGACTCCGGAGGGCCAGAGCAGGAGCCAGGCCCACAGAAGGAGGCCATGCAAGGCACCCAGGCAGAGAGGTGGTGCAGGTATCCTGGAGCTCGGCTTAGTGGCCTCCAAGTCTTCCCTCGGGGTTGCCCTTGGACAAGATCAGGTAAAATGTTTACAGTGCTTGGCACCCAAAAGATTATTGTTCCCTTCCTTTGCTCCTTCCCCTAGTAACCTGTCCTTAGGTGTAAAAAAATGAGGCTGTAGAAATAGCTAAAAGCTGTGCCATTAAAACAGACATTTTCAGCTTTTCCAAAGGGCAGCTTCACCCCTTACTGAACTAAGCTCAGTCCAAAGCTACTTTCTCTGAGCCTTTAAAACATTTACTGCCTGGATGACTCATTCTTCAATAATCACATACTGTTGTATTGGTAGGGTTCTTTCATACATGTACATTTATAAGCCCCTAGAATCTCTAACTTAAAATTTGTTTTTGCTGCAGAAGTTCAGGTATGAGGAGGCTTTGTGGATCGATTTTAACAACAGCAGTAAATAATATATTAAGTGGTGGTTAGGTGCCCAGGCTAGCCCAGGGCCGCCTGCTTGGCTCATGCTGTAGGTGAACTGTGATTGGCTGGTAGAGTTAGATCTGGAGCTATCTGGTGCCTACGGGTAAGGAATATCTCCCACACCATCTCATCCCACCCTCACTATCCTTTCCCTCCGGATCTCCCTACATTCCATGCTACATGCCCTGCCTTTCCTGGGCGCAAGGCCAGCTGGGCAAAATTTTGAATTAAGAGAAATTTGTCTTTGACACCTCCTCAAAACATTAGTTTTTAACTGAATAATCTTGGTTAAATTATGAGTAAATAACTTCCTAGGGTATAGTCAGCCTCAGTGTGAGAAAATGTCAAACCAGAAAACCAGAGTAATATACACTAATTCCTTTCTGCCCTGCAAACGTCTGCTTATTGAGGTATTTATAAGAGCAGGTGCCTTACTTATTAGTCTTTAGTTATTGACAGGACTATAGAGACCTCCCTGGATTCTCTCGGAGAAACCAAAAGACTGAGAGGGAAAAGTACATCGAAAAGATACCTAGGGTCAGGCGCAGTGGCTCACGCCTGTAATCCTAGCACCCTGGGAGGTCAAGGAGGGAGGATTGCGTCAGCTCAGGAGTTCAAGACCAGCCTGAGCAAGAGCGAGACCCTATCTCTACTATAAATAGAAAGAAATTAGCTAAACAACTAAAAATAGAAAAAATTAGCCAGGCACGGTGGCGCATGCCTGTAGTCCCAGCTACCTGGGAGGCTGAGGCAGGAGGATCACTTGAGCCCAGGAGTTTGAGGTTGCTGTGAGCTAGGCTGACGCCACGGCACTCTAGCCCAGGCAAGAGAGTGAGACTCTGTCTAAAAAAAAAAGATATCCAGGTAGCCTAGGCTGCTGAAAAGAGAACAATTAGGAAAATAAATGTTTTCAGATTAATAGAATCCAGGGATGAAAGAAGCAGCCTTTTCAGGCACCTGATATAAAAAAAGGAAACTGAGTCCAGAGGGATTATAAATGGATTAGGATGAGAAGTGATAGAAGACTAAGATTTCCCAAATTATCAGTGAAAGGAAACTTGGCCTGTTCAGACTGCAAAATGAGAATTCTTTTCAAGTAATATCTGTATGATTAATTTGACAAATCATGATTTCTCTCTCTCCTCTTTGAGCCTACAATTATCTCCTTCTGCCGCATGACCTTAACCATCACCACTACTTATAATAAGTAACTATTTCTTATGTACCTCTCAACAGATAACCCAAAAATATATTCTTTGAGACTCTTCTTATTAAAAAAAAAAAGGAATCTATAGATAAAGGTCACGGAACTTTGTTGGTGAATCCAGAGCCACAGCACGAGCCTAAAATCCTAGTGTTTTGTCAATGTAGTCAGGTGGCCAACCCTTAAACCCCCAAGATCCAAAAGTGGTGGTTCTTGGTGGGTGCACCCATCAGAATCATCTGTGGATACAGTATTTTCATCAAATATTAATGCCAGGCCTCCACCTCTGATGTACTGAATTGGTCTTCCTTGATGGAGCTCAGGCATATTACATTTGTTTCCTAGCGATGCTATGCCAAATTACCACAAATTTGGTGGCTTAACAACAGAAATTTATTCTGTCACAGTTCTGGAGGCCAGAAATCTAAAATCAAGGTCTCATTAGGATAGGTTCCTTCTAGAGGCTCTGAGGGAAAATCTGCTCCATGCCTCTCTCCTAGCTTCTGGTGACTGCCAGCAATCTTTGTTGTTCTTTGGATTGTAGACACATCACGCCCTCTGTCTTTAGCACAGCATTTCTCCAGTGCTTAGGAAATGCTGGGATGTGCAAAGCTATTGCAGAACTTGTCAGAGGCACTAATGTGTTTGTGTGCATTATGAATATCCAAGAGAAAGGAACGAACCACAACACTTTCTGGAAATAGTTGACCAGAGAACTTCTTTTTAAGGTATTACCTATTACTACCTCAATGGCCACTAATGTCCAAAGGAACACAAGCTGTTAGTGGTTGTGACACTGTCCCAGCTACATTCAGTGGTGTGGGCATGGCATGGGTCAGGCATGTGGGTCTACCACAGTGTCCAAACATTTCGAATGTGAATGTCTATACTGACCTCTCCCTGGGTATGAGCCCACCCTTCATTAAAAGTCCACAATGGTTTCCCTAGAGAATCTGCATATGTGCACGGACTTTTAGATGTCATCTAGTCTCCAATCTTGCTTTCAACTGTTCTTATAGAGGGATTCTGGTCAAATATTAGCATGATAGAGTAGAGAAAATGGGAACGGAAGGAGAAATGTGGCCAAGATAACTCAATTTGCTTTTTTTCTGAAAACAGCCCAGAATATCTGAAAAAGGAGAAACGACTTCACAATTCCACAATTCCAGTCCCACAAAAATGACATCAGAACATGATTCATCCATAAGTTCACAATGATACTTAAAAAAAAACAAGGTCACTTTTGGAGGTTACTAGGGCATCTCACTATTCTAAACATTGATACGTCATGGGAAATAAACAATTATCTTGAATTTTTGCATGAATTATATTTCAGCCTAACTGAATAATTGGTGAAAGTAAATTGAATTTTTTTTTTTAAATAAACATATTCTAGTTAACAAATGCAGAAGAGGGGCTGGACGTGGTGGCTCACGCCTGCAATCCTAGCACTCTGGGAAGCAGAGGCTGCAGGATTGTTTGAGCTCAGGTGTTCGAGACCAGCCTGAGCGAGAGCGAGACTCTGTCTCTACTAAAAAAATAGAAAGCAATTAGCTGGACAACTAAAAATATATATATATAAAAAAAAAATTAGCTGGGCATGGTGGCGCATGCCTGTAGTCCCAGCTTCTCAGAAGGCTGAGGCAGGAGGATTACTTGAGCCCAGGAGTTTGAGGTTGCTGTGAGCTAGGCTGACACCACGGCACTCTAGCCCAGGCAACAGAGTGAGACTCTGTCTCAGAAAAAAAAAAAAAATGCAGAAGATATGGTAGGATTGGAAAAATCACCACTCTATAACTCCTAATGACATAATGGGTTTAGGCCAGATGATCAATGAATGATAAAATATACTCTCCTCTGTGTGAAACAGGCCAACAATACCTTGAACCCAGATCAATCTTATCACATGACATTATATGTCTATTGATACAGGAGCTCACAGCACCACCCACCTTGATGTATTCTTTCCAGGAGAATTGAACTGAACCAAATTAAGCCTCTAGGTCTAACTTCCAGTTTATAGGAAATAACAGGGATAGAGAAACATTTTAAATGACCCTTTAAAAATGCAATAAACTGAAAGAAATTATCTGATTTCTTCAACAACAACAAAATTATGTAATAAAAAGAAGAAGGAAGGAGCATAATGGATTTAAACAGATTTAAGAGACATCATGTGGACCTTGGTTGCATCCTGATTCAAATGAATGAACTGTCAAGAGATGTTTTTTCAAATATTTTTGGAAATTTGAATACAGACTGTGTCTTAGATGATATTCAGGAATTATTACTAATTTCTTAGATAAGATATTAGAGTGATTTTTTAAAATGAGACAGTTCTTAGCTTTTAGAGATATATAATATACCTAGATAGTTATGGGTAAAATAATATGATTTTTTAAAAAAGATAGGGGAAGTCCCCAAAACAGGATTGGTAAAATGTTGATAATTATTGAAGCTTAATGATGAGCGTATAGGAGTTCATTAAACCATGCTCCCTATTTTATGTTTATTTGCAAATTCATTAATAAAAATAGGGTTATCCCTCATAAACAAATGATTTGAACCCCCCACTCCAAGTAAACGCAATTCATTTTCTCAATGGATCCCACAAAATTAGCCTTACCAGAATTCTATCTCAGGAAAATAAGAAAAGCCCTTGTATGAAAGCATTAATTTAGAGAATTACTGCGGAAAACCGCAAAATGTTTGCATTCTAGCTAACTAGACATTGATTGAATTGTGTAGAAGTTTGTGGTCCTGAAGGATTGATGTTGAAAGACATATTTGTTTTCAAGTGGCAAGGACAAATAATGACTTAATTAGAATTTACAAGTATGGCTCTAGGTCATACCTGAGCTCAACTTGAACTGAAGATCTCATTGCTGCTGTTTTCTGGCATGCTGGTATCTGTTTGCAAACAAACTCTGTTGGTATGAGCTATTTCTTAAACTGAAATCACATCATAGCAAACACTGCTGTGTCCCAATAGAGATTCCAGGACTCTGTGGCCATGGAACATTTACATTCTTCCCCCTTGGATTAGCCTTTCATCACTCCTGAAACAAACAAAAATGGAAAGATAACCAACAGGCTTTGATTTGATCACAAACCAAGAAGAAAGAGAGAAGAGAGGAGAGAACCAGTCAGTTGCAGTTCTCTAAATACAGGCTTTTGTTTGCTTCTGCGTTCTAACTACTTACCCTTGAAACTAAAGCTTTCAAGCTTGTGTTTGCAGGCCCCTGGAGAACCTTTGAAATGTGCCCACCTCACCCTTGTCCATGCCACTCTGCCTGCTTTCTCTCCACTCACCAATGCTCTGCCATCCAATCTTGGGGGCTTAGAGGCTGAGAGCATTATGGGTAACATATTCATTCAAGCTCACATAAGATGAAATCCAAATAATAGCCAAAAAGAACAGAATTTCATTTCAAAGACTATTAAGCTCCTTAGTTTTGCTGACTGATTTCTGGGAGCCCTAAGTTCAGCTCTTGTACATCTCAGAACCAAAGATAGTAATCATTTGCACCATATGCATCTGCTTGTTGGCCTAAGCTCTAAGAAAATTGATTCAGTAACTTAGCCTACTGTGAAAAGAAAAAAGGAAAAATGTACACTCTTAAAAATAATTCCTAAAATATAGCCAGGAGACATGTGCCTAGATATGGCCCATCTCCCACCAAATCACACTTTATGGTTTCTCACAACATTATCTTCTGTTCCTCCTGCACCTAAGGTTCCATGGAGCTGGGCAAGTTGAAGAATGATAAGATTTTACTAAACATTTTAGACCAACGGCTTTGCTTTGGGGAAGCAGGGAAGAGGTGCACTGGTAACGAAGTGTCTATCTTTACTCCTCGTAATGTCACAGGACTGGAAGGTGATTTCATAGCTGATTACAAATGAACCCAGCGAACTAAACCCCAATATGTTTAACACATTCTCCATTCTTCTCCTTTTCTGGAGAAGTTTATGCCTACATATCAAAAAAATGATGGATTTTAGGTGGTGTGATGACTGAGTGATGTTTTGGCACGTAAGTTAACATGGGTGAGTGTACATCACTCATAATAAAAGTAAAAGAAGTTTTTTTTATTCACCCAGGAAAATAAGCAAAAGACAGGTGTAAAATACATTAGAATTAAGTTCCGTTAGTACAGAAACTTCTGCTTTGTTCTTCGCCCTGTACTTGGCACCTAAAATGGTGCCTGGCCCGTAGAGAGTATGAATGAAATGTCTTAAGGGAATAAATAGTTCTACAGAATAGACATTCTCTGTGCTTGAATGAGTGAAGATCCTAAAGCTTAGAGCCTAGATGGATAATATTGCTTTGCTATCAATCCTGCAAACTGCCTTGAGGTGCTTGGTGATGTCCTGCAGCGAGGCAAAGCAAGTGAGGGCATCCCTGAGACCCAAAGTCACCACAGCTTGCTGGCCTCCATTCCCTCACCCACCCTAGATTTTCAGACTAGAAGTCACTGTGGGACCAGACTGGGAATTGTGACTTGCATACTTCTTCATATTAGGGTTTGGGGTTTGGGGATTTTATTTTTTTTTTTAGCTTCTTAGTATCCGAAATTGTTTTTCAGAGAAAAATACTAAGACAATGACTCTTCCATTATCATGCATTTCTGTTACCAACAGAGGAGATAAATGAATCACTTAAAATGAAATAATTCCATCTACTTTAGTACACTATAAACATAGCCTTTGCTTTGACTATAATTATAGTATGTGGGTGATGCTGCTGAGAAAATGGTATAATTATAACATTATGGTTGAGAACTGTCTGAGTAGAAAACACTGAGCTGCACTGTGCAAAATTTAAGATGGGATTATGGGTTCCTTTTCAATATGAATAAGGCTGATTAGCCAATTGTAACTGAGAGATTTGTAGTATGATAATAGTAATATAATAAAATCAATGCCAAAGTAAAAATGTAGGAAAGATCTGATGCCTTTATTTAATTTTCATACGCTCCTAGGAGTCTTATATACAAGTCTAATGCAGAGTAGAAAAGCTCAGCAACTTGAAGAAAGAATGAATGAAATCACAAGAAGATGATTTAGAAAAATCAACACTGTATCTCAATTTTCCCCTCATCCCTCTTGGCAAAAGGACCTTACATAGGTATATAAAAGGCCTATTTTAAAGATTTTTTCCCCCAGAATATGGCTTTCTTTTCTCTTTAACAGACTTGTCCAGTGGTTCTAGATTTTACAGTGTTTCATATCTTCATTGGGGTGTTGGTGACACTGTGCATTTGTCAGGTCATCCAAATATAAATATAAATGTGCGCTTTTTAGTGTATCTAAGGTTTATTTCCATTTTTTTTTAATTTATAAAGACTAGAGATTTTCAACAACAAGAAATAGAAAGTAAAAAGAGCATAGTCAGAAAACCTGGCCTAGAATACTTTCTCTGGGTGCTTAAATATTACGTACTTCTTGAAGCATTAAATTTTCAAAATGGAAATATTTATATTTACATCCTCATCTTTACATGGATCGAGTGTAACAACAATGTGCAAGTTCCTTACAAGTGTTCTAGCAATCTGTAGATCATAGAGGTCTGAGGTTTACCCCCAGAGGAGAGGAAATTGTGGGTTGCTCCAAACATGGTAGCAGGGAATTACTGTCACATACTCAGACTTTTGAGTTATTTTCTAGGGTGAGGGGGACATGGCCAGCAGTGCAAAGCGGGTGTGTGTATATGTCTGTGTATAGCATGTGTTTTGGAGGACGAAAGGGAGGGCAAATAATTTGTCTTCCTGAATTCATCTCTATTCCTGGCTTTTCCTAGAGCCTTAGTCCTCTCTTTACCCCAAGCCTCAAAACAAGAGACTCCTCACCCGCCTTTGTTAATATCAGAAATCCAGAATTTCATTTATCCTTGTCTTGCCCTACTCCCTTGTTCTGTTCTAAATATATAGTAACAATCATATAGCAGTAGTAGTAGAGGATGAAGAAGAGGAGGAGGAGAAATAGAAATATTTAATAGAAATAGAAATAATAGAAAGTGTCCTGTACCTGACTGGCAGCTTATGTGGCAACTGCTTGCAGATTTGGGTTGTTTCTGACTTAACCTATTTTATAGCAACCTCAGCAAATTGTGACAACCTGCAATACCTTTAGCCCTTAAGATCCTGTCTCTTAAACCTGATTGGTATTTCTTGTTTCTTGAATAGCAATGATAATCTTTTCTATCTGAGAGGTTCAAAAAACATAGCTGATTTTCCTAACATTTCCCTCAAGTGAAAGGGGTGTTTGAAGAATGAAACTCAAAGGAGGAGCCATCTCAGAAGCCTAACTCGGGCACTCAGACTTGGCACCAGACAGACTTGGCTTCAGTTCCAGCACTGCTACCTACTAGCTGTGGGATTTTGGACAAGACACTTAACTGCTAAGGCTTTAGCTGCTCATCTGTAAATAAGTATAAATACTACCTTCTTTATAAGCTTGCATAAAAATTTCCCCCAAGCATGATGTTAATGTCCTTCCTTTTTCTGTTCAGCTCTGAATATATATGGTGTAGTAAATCATTAACATCTCATTAACATAAGGGAAAGCTATATAAATATGCCAAACCCAAAATCTGAGATTCTTTAGAACATTTTTTAAAAGAGATACTAATTTGGAATTTTATAAATGGAATATGGAATATGGAGTATTTATAAAATAATAACGATGATTAATTTAAAATTAATAAACAAAATGAATCTGGGAAAAAATAAACTGAAGATAAATATTCAGCAAAAAAAGAAATTACGAAAGTAATAAGGTATGAGGCACTTGATATTTCGAAAGCAATACGGAAGACATAAAGCCACATTTAAGGGAGGCAAAACAGTATTAGCTGGTTCCTTTTGGATGGCCCGTGGCAACAGACATCTGGAACATTGTCATCTAGTCCCTGGGCCTTATTTCCCATTCTGAATAAGCAGTGTCCTTATACACAAAAATAAACAAACAAATAAACAAACAAAGAAAACAGCCAGAATAACTAAGTAGGAGATGAAATGATTTATCAGAACTGTTCAAACAGGGCCAGACACAGTGGCTCACCCCTGTAATCCCAGTGCTTTGGGAGGCCGAGGAAGGAGAACTGTTTGAGGCCAGGAATCGAAGACCAGCCTGGGCAAAGCAGTCTCTAAAAATTTTTAAAAATAAAAAAATTAACCAGGCTTAGTGGCATGTGCCTGTAGTGCCAGCTACCCAAGAGGCTGAGGCAAAAGGATAGCTTGAACCCAGGAGTTTGAGGTTGCAGTGAGCTCGAATGGTGTCCCTGCACTCCAGTGAACCTGAGCAATGGAGCAACACCCTGTCTTTAAAAAAAACAAAAAGAAAAAGGAAATTACTCGTTAAAATCTTAAAAGCATGCTTTCCTGGACATAGAGTGGGGTGATTTCTACAAACATTTTGAAAATAAAGTAGCCCAAAATAAGGATTTGCTTTGACTGCTTAAAAACATGGTAACAGATTAAGAAAAGTGAAAATCCTGTTTACTTTGATGGTAAGCCAGTCATCCCGAGGAGAAATCAGAGTCCCTTCCATTAAGAAATATAGATTTCAGCTGAAAGAAAAAATTACAGGTAGGTTATAACCTTCAACCTACTATTGAATTGGGAGTTTTTATTGAACACGAGTATAAACATAAAATTATCTTAAGTCATCAAGGGAGGGGGGCCAAGGGCTGGAAAGAAAGAAGATATGGCCCCCTGATCCGAAGTGCTTACAATCTATTGAGGGATCTTGTCCCCATTTTCCTTAGACCGTGATGTTATTCAAAGTCATATAAAAGGGCACATAAATTTACTGAATAATATTACGGAAAGCAGCAGTGACACTGAAATGTTTGCACTGTGTTCATTATCCCAGTTATCTGCAGTTGCCTAGGGGATTTGCAAGCAAGGACAGGAAAAGGCCAGTACCAGCCAGTTCTAGATAATGAATTTATTTGCTCCAAAAACTTTCACTGTATTATTAAATTAGGTTGGTTAGGACTAAAAAGAATTAAACATCGTTTTCTTATGTGGGTGATGAATTAGTTTAACTCTAACAATAATTGCCAAAGAAGAGTTTCAAAAATCTTTTGAGTAATAGCAATATCATTGGAATTTACTTAAAACTTCCCAATGTACTCGCTTTTACAGATAACATATTTAAATATATGAGTACTGGCATAATGATTAAAATTATCAGTTTTATTACTTTGTAGTCATATCAGTTACTACTGATAATGGAAATAAAATATGTTATGTTAGTGAATGCAATGATAATATGTAGTATATGGAAGTCTTTCTCTAATGAAGCACATGATTGCTATAATTGTTGTTAACCCTTTTGGGACCCTGAACCAGATTCCCGAAACAAGTGTATAACGTAGCATTTGTCTTGAGCACTTTTCCAAGCCTTGTAATTCAAGTGGCCACTGTGAGCTTAGAGCTGTAAACTCCAAGCTGATAAAGTCTGAAGGGTTATAAGTCTTCATCAGGATAAGCTGGACTTGCCATCTGACTCTGCTGTATGAGGACTTTGCTGGGAAGAAGTGGAGCTGTTGAATAGGGAAAAGAGATAAAGGTAACGGGGTTTTTCTGATGTCTCCATCCTAACAAAAAGAGTCCTGTTTTGGTATTAAGAACCCCTATAATAATTCTGGGAGGCTTTCAGGAAAGTCTTGAGCTTCCCATGATTAGATGCTAAGAAGCCAAACAGCACACACTAAGGTGAGCCTGGTTCTCATCCGAGAGGCAAAGGCTCTACTTATTTTGCAATCTTTTGGTCCTAAGTCACTTTCAAACAGCACCGAGACACATCTCTAATCTTTGCATTGCGTTCCTGGCATCTTGCAAATTCCAAGAAGGTGAAAGAACCTGTGGGTTCTCAAGGCTGGTTAAATTGTAAATGGATACTCTGTGCAGTGTTGAGAATGAAGCAGAAATTTCAGTCCACGGTAGCCTGCTTTCAGTTAGATTGAGAGGAGCAGGCCAGGGGCCCCAGGTCAGCAGTCACACGTGGACCAAGAGAGAGGCTTCTGTCCAGGCCAGACCGCAGTGTACGCTGGAACAATGAGAAATGAAGAGAGGACTCTCCTCTGTCTGCTTCTCCATTTCTACCTATTCCCCCATCAGATCTGTCCAGTAACTTCATTTCTTCAACAGTATTTTTCCCAAACTGATATTATCAATCCAGAAGATGGATCACAGATTTTTTTTAATTATATGTATTTTTTATTTCAGAATATGACAGGGGTACAAATGTTTAGGTTACATATATATTGCCTTTTTTTATTAAAAGGGAAAGCTCATGTCATTTGGTGAGACTTCTGCTATCATCTCAACTTCACTGTTATGTCCCAGGATAAGGACATTTTTAAAAGTGGTACTAAACTTAATAGTACATTCACCTCATTCTTGAATTAAACTCCTGGTTTAAAAAAAAATAGCCAGGAAAGTACGAAAGAAAAGATACTATTTTAAATTAAATAAACGAGCTATATCTTAAAATATTTGAGGGCATGATTCAGCTGTGTTTATTTTTATTTAGTTTCATTCAAAAAGGGAAATGTGTATGTAGGTGCTACTTTATCGTATAGCTATGCTGCTGCACAGCTTTCAGTTTCTTAGAATAGCTTAAGAAAGCACATGGTAAATAAACACTATGAAAATACTATTGTGATAATATTTTCAAGTGGTAAGTCTGATGATGAATGTCTCAGCACTGGAGCTGAAAAAAATATCTGTTTTTTCGCTCCTTTCAATGGTTACCAAGCTTCCTTACAATTCTGTATCAAATAATAACTTTGCTATGTTACATCATTTGCTAGTTTACTACATCATAATCAAGATTTTTAGGCCAGAGCCAACTACAAAATTAGAACCTGATAAATTCTCTGCTCCAAGAATTAAGTAAAACATTGCATACATCCCATTACCAAATAGAGGAAATGAAAGTATTAGATTTTGTATTATAGGTAATTGTAACAACTATGGGGAATTCTGAACTTTCAGACTTTTATATCCTAACCTTGAATTTTTTGGCCTTGAAAAATAAAACTGATAAAACTGCTACAGTGTGAATTTTCAAAATTACAGCCTGCATGTGGTGGGGGATGTGGTGGTATGGCTAGAAGTCAGATGGAGGCTCTGGTCTGATGGATGCCGAATTTTAAAGGCCATATTTTTATTTCTATTCTTTTTCTTACCCTATGATTTCACTGACCTAAAATGGGTTTTAGTGCTGTTCAAGTCCCAGAGAAGCCAGAACTGGTTACTGTGTTAAAAAGAAACCAAGATGTCTCAGTTCATAAAACACTAGCGAAGCTATTATTTCATATAGATTTGTAAGGAAGCCTGGTAACCATTGAAAGGAGCGAGAAAACAGATTTTTTTTTCAGCTCCAGTGCTGAGACATTCGTCGTCAGACTTACCACCTGAAAATATTATCACAATAGTATTTTCATAGTGTTTACCATGTGCTATTCTAAGCATTTTACATGTTTTAAATCATTAATAGTCATTCTAACAAGCCTCTGAGGTAGATACTGTTACCATTATTTAACAGATAAGGAGACTGAGGCGTAAAGAAGAAAGTGACCTGCTCAAAGCACACCCAGCTAAGTGTGGAGCCGAGATTCAAACCCAGGTGTCCTGACACAAGCTCCCTTGCTCTGCACAGCTCTGCTACAGTGGCCTCTTTACATCTTCTTGACGTAGAAATCTTCTAGAATAATGGGAAGCAGTGTGGGCTTAGGTCTTCCTGAGCATAACACTTAATGTCTCTGGGCCACAGTTTTCTAATCTTTACCATGGGATTACTATTTCCTACAATTGTTAAGGGGATCGAACAAGATGATACACCAAACAGTATCATAACAGGGCATGACAGTAAACTTTAGTTCTTGTTATCATAACAAATATGTTAAAATCAGCTTTAGTATGTGGATTATGGTAGCATAATTTCTTGGGTGAGAGATGATAAACATTTATTAAACAGGCACTTTTTAGAGTTTATCTCACAATAATTCATTAAGGTTACTCTTACCATCCCCATGTGACCGAATTTGAGGAAACTCAGACTGTAAGAGAACATAATAGTTTTCTCAAATCAAATAAGCAAGGATTCAAACTCAGGGTGCACTAGCCCCAAAGCCTCAGCTCCTTCTACCGTCCTTGTCTTGCTCTATAACCTCAGCTTTGTTCAGCCAGTCCCCATACCTTGATCAGAAAGCACCAATATAAATCAGAGGAGAAGAAGTAATATTAAGCTTGTGAAATTGCATTATGGGCATGGTAACAATGTAATACATCTGTACCGGTGCAGTGCATAACAACCCATTTAACCTCTGTGCTAAGACCCGTCTGAGCCTGTAAATAAAGTTTCATTAATAATTATGGCATGTTGGCTACCAGTCAGAAAATCTTGGTTGATATAGGAAGTGGCAGCTGCGGCTCCTAATTGAGAGATATGGCCTCTCGAATCAGTGCTGGACCATTGCTTCAGAGGGATATTAAGCCTTCTCTGCCAATGGAAGATGTGAAATTCAGCAGCTGACCTAACCACTTGTCACTGTTGACAGTCCTATAAAATTTCTCCCGGGACGGGAACTCTGTGTTCTAGTTCAAATCAAATCAATATTTCCTGTTTGTTGACCTACAATTTCAAGGGTACTAAGTCATGAGTTTATAAAGATTCCTTTACTCCCCTCTGTTGTAGGAGTTATTGTAGTTCCATCTAATGGTCTGAAAGAATGTTTGCATATTTCCTTTCTGCCAGATACACTAGCCTTTCCTTCTTTTTTTAATATTTATATTTTTAATTTTTCTTTCATCTGTTTACCAATGGTACCCTGAATCTTAGAACCAGATGGATAGAAGCATGAGGCAAGTGAAAACGCACTGGTTGTGAGTTTCAGATAACTGGTTCAAATCCCACCTCTGTTTTTTACTAGCTGTATGAATGTAGGTAAGATAGTTTAACCCCTGGAGTCTTACCTTCCTCATCTATAAAATGGGGCTAATACTAACTGCCTTCTGTGGTTTTCCTGAGAATTAAATGTCTGTGTTTCTGGAACATAGATGTGTGTAGTCATTGCTGACTCTATCACAATGCCCCGCACCCCTTTTAGGCAAAGAAAGGCACATCCCAAAAGACCCAAAAGAAGTTTCCCTTCTTTCAAGATGAAGATTTTCAGTCTCTCCTTCAATGTATCCAATTCTGGTGTTTAATTTCCTGTATGAGCCTGAAGTTGTCTTATATCTTACTAAATCTCATAAAATGAATATGATACTGTATTTCAAATGTGAGCCTCTAATGACCTTAGGCCAAGAGAGGAGCTTCTGATCTTTTCTCCTTTTCCAGTTACCAGAAAGCACATTCTGCCTGAGAGTTGAGACTCCCCCAAAAATACAAATCAACTAGAGGAATAAAAAATGGAGATTCCCAAGCCCCTCCCAGAGAGTTTGATTCAGTAGGTCTAGGGTGGAGTCCAGAAACCTAAAGTTAACAAGCTTTCCAGGTGGTTTTAGTGCTGATGGACAAGACTCCCAGGACCACATTTTCCAAGCGCTAGCCTGTAGGAAGGGCATATACCTTCTCTAGCAGAGTTTGTGCAGACTACTAATTGCAGCCTGTCGTCAAAGCTCTACAAAGAAAAGGGAGCCTACATGTAAGAAAAGCATCAGGGCTGTGAAACTCCTCATCTGAGAGGGTTTTCTCTCAGCCCTTCATCCCCTTGTGTCTGACCCAGAATGCCAGACTATTTTCTCCATACCCAAGTCAACCTCTTATTTTTAAGCCATTCCTCATTCTCCTATATATTCCAAAATAGTGAATACATTTTTAGGAATTCTCTCACTTTGTGGGTGTTCATCTGAAAAGATTTAATTGTAATACAAGAATAAATCCCTAGCTTATCCTATAGTGTGTCTTTCTGCTCTAATGTCTGGGTCCTTCCTTTCCACACAGTTGCATTTTATCTGATGGGCAGATAGATGCCTCTTCTTTAAAATTTCCTGTACCTTTGTGCTTCCAAAAGAGCAATCCTTTAAGGATGAAGGCACTTGGAGAGTAGTAAAAAGATAAGAAGCCCAGGTCTCTGCCTTGGATCTGTGTACCCAAATGTTTACCTGATAAGGTAAACCTGAGCCAGGCATGGAAACAGTAGAATGAAACAGAAAGTATTTGAACAATAAGAATTTGAAAATCTGTGCCCTGTGGTGACATTGGCAGTCTCTGAGCCTCTTGCCTCATTTCACTCATTCGTCTGTAATGGGGTTATGCTCAGTCAAAAGTCATTAAAATTGGGATTCTGTATCCCATTGGTAAAATAATTTTTGAACATATACTTACAATATATGTGTTTACATATTTGTAAATTATATACATGCACAGTATTGTAATACATTGTGTTCATCATAAAACATGCATGAAAATATAAATTTTAAAGTCTTGATGAAGTTGACCCAAACAATATTTTTAAATGTTTTACATTTGATGTCCAATAGAACAAAATACTTACTGCAATGTGTTTAAACAAGTTTACTTCTTTTGCGGGAGATGGGGAATCCTCATTTAACAGTTTATGAAACAGCAGTTTGAAAGTTGAGTCTGTGTCTCATTTACAATATTTTAATATTGGGTTTTACTGGCTGTCTCTGTCTTATTTCTGTAAAAAGCAGGATGTGTATAAAGTTAGAGGTTCATCCTTAATAATAGGAGTAGATCTTTATTTCAAATAGTCTTTGGGATAATTTCCAAAGTCAACTTTTTATCAGATTTGGTTAGAGCTAAAGAGAGCTTATTCTAGAGGTAAAAAAAAATCAGCTCAGCCATTTTCTTATTGTTGACTGGAGTTTACATCAGTAGTTTTACCTTCAATTCGAGATTTCTTTACATGAATCTTTCTAAGCAACTTGTTTGTTACATGATCATTAGTTAAACCAACATAATATCAGCATAATCTGTTTATCCATCAAATCAGCCATGTCGAACCTGTAAAAAATGCTTTAACATTAGGAGAAGAGATAACTAAAGATACTACAAACAGCCCCTCTGAGCTGTAAACTCCCGCAGAATTCTTCCCATAGCAAACGTGACATGTGACTCAGACACACAGGCTGAGTGAAGGCTCTATGCAATTCTTACACATTCAGCATTAGGAAACCATCATTTCTTTCCTGTTTTAGATACACAACATCTGTAAATAAAAGTATTATTATCTTCTTCTCATTCCCAAATGGATCACTTTGTATGGTCCATTTTGAAGACAATATACTAGATAATCTTTGGATCTTATGGATGGTTATGTATCCTCTAATTTTACTTAATTTCAAATACTTCTGCTGCCAATATTCACATGCAGATCTTAATGTTCTTTTCTGTGCTGAGAATCCTGATGTTATATCCTGCAACATCCACTCCTAAACCTGTCTTTTCACTCCTGCCTATTCCCATCCTTTGATTATTATTCTGCCGCTGATGGCCAAGGGAAAAATTCTGGAAGTACATAGCATATCACCCTACCTGCCAGGAGTCAGCAATTGTACAATTCAAAGTTTCAAAAGTTCACCACAAGCAATATTCAGCACCTTACTATGTGTAAGGAGTAACCGTGATTAAAAAACATACTACTAAGTGAAGTATCCCAAGAATGGAAAAATAAGCACCACATGTACCCACCGGCAAATTGGTTTCACTGATCAACACCTAAGTGCACATGTAAGAATAACATTTACTGGGTGTCGGGCAGATGGGAGGGGGGAGGAGAGGATGGGTATATACATACATAATGAGTGCGATGTGCACCATCTGAGGGATGGACATGCTTGAAGCTCTGACTTGGGGGGGGTAAGGGCAACATATATAACCTAAACATCTGTACCTCCATAATATGCTGAAA
>CAUYSK010090865.1:0-13168 GCA_963575035.1 Avahi laniger | reverse complement strand
GTCAGAGTCTCACTTTGTTGCCCTGGCTAGAGTGAGTTCCATGGCATCAGCCTAGCTCACAGCAATCTCAAACTCCTCGGCTCAAGCGATCCTCCTGCCTCAGCCTCCCAAGTAGCTGAGACTACAGGCATGCACCACCATGCCCGGCTAATTTTTTTCTCTATATTTTTAGCTGTCCAATTAATTTCTTTCTATTTTTGGTAGAGACGGGGTCTCGCTCTTGCTCAGGCTGGTTTCGAACTCCTGAGCTCAAACAATCCGCCTGTCTCGGCCTCCTAGAGAGCTAGGATTACAGGCGTGAGCCACCGCGCCCGGCCTTTTCTATATATTTTTAGTTGTACAGATAATTTCTTTCTATTTTTAGTAGAGAAGGGGTCTCACTCTTGCTCAGGCTGGTCTCAAACTCCTGACCTCGAGCAATCCTCCCGCCTCGGCCTCCCAGAGTGCCAGGATTACAGGTATGAATCACCATGCCCAGCGAAGAGTAATTATTTTATAGACATATTTTTAAACATTTATAGAGAAGATAAATTGTCTGGGGTTTGCTTGAAATAATTCAGGAGTAAAGATGGGAAATTGAGGGTCACAGATGAACGGTGACTGAACATGAACTGATAATTGTTGAAGTTGGATGACAGATACAAAAGAGTTTACTATAATATCCTCTCTACTTTGTACATGATTGAAAATTTCCATAATAAAAGCTTTAAAAAGAACTAAAAAGTTCCATGTAATAATCCACAGAATAAGGACAAAAAAACTATACTTGTTTTTATCTCCCTCAGAGGTCAAAAAAAAAATCTTTTTTTTTTTTTTTTTTTTGAGACAGAGTCTTGCTCTGTTGCCCGAGTTAGAGTGCCATGGCGTCAGCCTAGCTCACAGCAACCTCAAACTCCTGGGCTCAAGTGATCCTTCTGCCTCAGCCTCCCAAGTAGCTGGTACTACAGCCATGCGCCACCCTGCCCGGCTAATTTATATATATATATATATATATATATATATATATATATATATATATATTTTTAGTTGTCCAGATCATTTCTTTCTATTTTTTAGTAGAGATGGGGGGTCTTGCTCTTGCTCAGGCTGGTCTCAAACTCCTGACCTTGAGTGATCCACCCGCCTTGGCCTCCCAGAGTGCTAGGGTTATAGGGGTGAGCCACCACGCCTGGCCCAAAACAAAAATCTTAATGGTGAGTTAGACAAGCATTCTCTCTCACGCACATACGCTCTTACTCAACAAATGAGAAAAACTGAGAGCAAAAGGTGAGTCTTGCTCAAGATTACAAAACAGAATGGCAGAGCCAAAACTAGACACTACAATTGTAAGCTCACAAAAAGGTCTAAGACGCTCTTGGAACTAAGTTGTAGAAAACATTTTTATAAGATCTGAGCAGTCCTGAAGTTGTCTGAAAGCTCATTACAAGTGGTTTTTTTTTTTTTTAAAGGGTCTTAAAAGTTTGTCAGGAGGAAAAAAAAGTCAGGTGGGTTGAAGGGCTAAATATTAGAGTGGGAGCAATATAAGCCTAGAGAACAACTGGGAATGGTATTTGGTAATCATCCTCACTAGGGAAAAGATTTAAATCTCTGAGGTGTATTTGGTAGATATCTGATTCAAGGTATCTGCAGAAAAGGAAGTTGTTATCTAGCTTATAAGCAGCTTACTTGTGAACTGGTGAGACATAAAATCATGATTTTAAATAACTAATCTTTGAAAACAAGTGAATAAAAATTTAAATCTCAAGTGCACAAATTATTTAAATCTTAAATTATTTGCCTGTCCAAGAAGAGATAGGCTTCAAAACTTGACCATGAGAGGCCTTCATTATTGATAGACATTTCAAAGAGTAGGGATTCATATTTATATTAAATATCATTACAAATAAAATTCCCTCGTATGCCAATGAACTATACTTTTTAATAAGCACTGTTATTTAAATAAAATATTAAATCTACCTAGAAACAATGTAATTAATAGAACAATGCAGCCTCATTTACCTTTGTCATTCTGAAAACAGTAAAACCTAGTAAGTTTTGACGTATTTTTTTAATAAATCATTTTCAAACTATGGGCATTTGTACTAAAAATTATTTTAATTTTTGGCTACCATGTGTTAGTGACTATTTTCAAAAGTGTCTGGTGAATTCAATTCCTTTTTTATTGGAAGAGTTATCTATTTTTAAGAAGACATTTCTGGCATTAAATTACACAGACTAAAAGCTAATTTAAAAATCCATATTAAACATTTCAAAGTATACATCCGTTAGTAATTATATCAGACCAGGAAGTCAAAGAAAATTCCAGTGTAATCCCTAAAGTTTAACATTACAGATAAATGAGACTATTGTTAAAGAATAATTTGCTTTTCGAAGAGCTAAAAGTATAAAAAAAAAAGCCTGAACGAATAATGCAGAAACAGAAGCTGTGACTTGAGAACTTTACCACACAGACTTAAATTAACTTAAATAGTACATTACATGTGTTTCTCTGACCCTTGTCAGTATCTTCAAAGTAGTTATGTAGCTACTCACTTGAAAAACATGTTTTTAAGTAGTACTCTTCTCAATAACCTAAAATCAAAGCTATCATTTAAAAATTTATATAGAGACAAGGAGGAAAAAAATTTTTGCATGACAAAAACAAAAATACTAAGAAGTCAATGAATAAAAGCATGGACTTGAGTCTGGAAGTACTGAGTTCCTCTGTTACCAGCTACTCATTTAACCTCTGCATCAGTTTTCTCATCAGTAAAAGGGGATAATTATACTCACCTTACAGGATTGTAGTGAGGATCAAATTAGATAATGCTCATGAAGTTCTAACATGGTGGCAATCATATAGTTAGAACCTCCATCAAAAACATTTTTATATAATTTAAAAGGTTAATTTTGAGAAAAATGTTTAATGCCCTCCTCACAAAAAAAAAAATCTCTTCTATCCCACTTTCACTTGTAGGAGAAAAAGAAAAGCACAAACAAAAAAATATTTTTCTCTTAAGGGTATAATTTTACTTATATAATTTTGGGATTTGGGAGGATCATAAGTATCAAATAAAAACCTCACCCTACAGTTTTTAATAGTATGTCAATATATGTACGTGTTCAAACCTGAAAAAAAAGAAAACAGAAAATCCCTTAAGTTTTTTTAAGTTTGGAGTAACCAGTATGAATAAATACACTATTATCCATTAAATAAAGTGATAATAAGGCCAGTCACAAAATTTTATATTATTTTAAAGCACAGAAATAAAAAGGAAAGTGATTACCTTCGTACAATAAAGCATCCAAAGTTCAAAGAGCCTCTCTCTGGATGCCATTCTGGCTTTCACTCTGGCACTTTAATTTTTCCTCAAAAAAATTATGTTCAAGACCACAGCATGTTCATTTTATTTTCCAAGTTTTTCAGCCGTTACAGTATAGCTCAAAGCAGTAGGGAAAACAAAAAGAAGTGAAACAAATGGACTGTCTTCTGGCCAATAAAAGGCAGTTTCAGCAGTACTCCAACATATCTTCAGCAATGGTAGTTGGGCAATTAAACAAATCTATGAAGGAAAAAGACCCAAAGGTTTGTTAGAAAAAGAGGTCATATTTAAAAATCTAGACTTATCAAAAACTAAAGATTTATCTGCTTCACTTCTCACTAACAACCGGCCAAACTTTTACACTGATTGATTAGATTTCAGAGAAACTTGTGCTTCAGGAAATCACCACAGCTAACAAAATGTCACATCATAGAATCCTCGAAGGCACATAAAAATGAATGCAAACTCATAACCAAAAATGCATCCAGTGATAATAAAAAGACTCCCTTCCCACTTCATATTTTCTACAGACATAAAGGCACATATTTCAAAGTCATATTTCAAACACATGAAATCTTTTAGAATTTTCTAGTCTGTTTTTATTTTTTATTTTTTTCAGATTTCTCAGGATTCTAACTAGTCTGCCTCTTAAAAGTTGCTGGGAATGTTTGCTGTGTTGCAGGGCAGGGCATTGGGGGAGGGGTGAGGAATTCCTGGCTTGTTTGTTTTAACAATCCTCGGAGAGTGAAAGTCAACCTGCCCACCTGGCCTTTCTACCTCTCCATCCAGGAAGAAACCAGCACGCACACACCGGCAAAGAAAACTGCCCGGGGAAAGCCTCCAACTGTTTTCGGAGGTCTTTAAATTTCCTCCTCGCATCCCAGACGACCGAAACAGAGGCAAACTTAAGGTGTGTGCCAAGCTGCCAAGAGAAGCTTTAGAACTGGGGCAACGCAAGCTTGGCGTCTCCCGACCCCGCGCTCCATGCCAGGCCAGCTCTATCGGGACACGCCCGCGACAGCCTCGCCCCCTCACAGTCGCCCCTCACTCTACAGCCCCTCCACCACCAAGTACTCGGGCGCTCCCATTTCTCGCCACCCGGCTCCCTCTCCCCAACGACCCGCTTCGCCTCACCACGCTCACTTCGGGGGCCGCGCCGCCGCCTCACTTGCTCCCTCGCCCCCTTCCCAAGGCGAAGCCCCGTGTCACCCCGCAGCCAGGCAGGCGGGCGGGACAGGGAGGCGGGGCGCGCCGGCCGGGAGGAGCCAGGGGCGGGGCTGCCCCCTCGGCTAATCATTCCGGCCGCTAAGGATTTACCCGGCCCTGGGGCGGCCGCGGTCAATGGCAGCGTAGGTTGGAGAGGGGCGGGGTGACCTGAAGCCCCGCCCTAACATACCTGCGCAGCCGCAGTCGACAAGGCTCCTGCAGCCCTTCCCGCGACTGGCGCCAGCCCAGGCACTGAGGGCGGCCTTCCCTGAGCCGGACTAGGAGGCGGGCAGGCGTGCTGACGTCTACGCCCCGCCCCTGCTAGGGACCGGCCCACCAAGCTTTCGGCTGGTAGCGTCATTTCCGCTAGTCCTCTGTGGGCGGGAAACCCGATTGTGATAGCTAAGGGGGATCTTGTATTGATTTCTTTGTAAAAATGGAATTGGCCCTGGGAATTTATAGTAATGTAAAAGGAAATGCGTGCGCGCACACACACACACACACACTCCCCAAGGAAAAAACCCTTTTCCCTAATTGTGTTTGTGCTCTTACTTTCGCCGTCGCCAAATGTCCGTCCAAAAGGCTTATTTTACCACCACTAAAGGCTTCAAAAGGGTTTTGCTAGGTCAGGAAAACAAAAGACTTTTCCTAGCTATCAACAACTTTCACAAGGTTTCTGTTTTGTTAAAGGGAGGAAAAGCCGGTTAGGACTAATCACCTTTGTTAAACATTTTTAAAACTTCTCAGTATGAAAAATTTCAAGTATATACAAAAATAAACTAATATAATGAAGCCCCATATACTATCGCCGATTTCAAAAATGATCAGCTAATGTTCCATCTTGTTTCATCTATAACAATGGTCTGAAAACTTTTCCTGTAAAGACCCAGGGAGTAAACGTTTTAGGTTTTGCAGCCCATCCCGCTTACAACTTGCTTAACAAAAATAAAAATGGGAACAATATTTTGTGATATGTGAAAATTAGATGGAATTCAAGTTTCCGTGTTATGAAGTTTTACTGGAACACAGCTATGCCCATTCCTTTACTATTGTCAATAGTTGCTTTCATTCCAGTGTGGCAGAGTTGAGAGTAGTTGCTTGCAAATTATGCCTTCAATTTTTTATACTGAAATTACATTTTACATTCACCTTTTCTCCTTGGTTGTCCAACAGGCATGTGAAACTTAACATGTCGAACTTTCAGGAGGGGGAGGACTTCCTGTGGGATCTCCCATTTTAGTAATTAGCAATTCCATTCTTGCACTTGCTCAGTTTAAGAACCTAGAAACTGTACTTGCCATCTTTCTCATGTATTTTACATCCAATCCCTTACACCACACACAGGCAACAATCACAATACCTCATTGCATAGGTTTAAATAAGATGTCCCTCCTGGACAATCCTTAGTTTCCTAGTTCCCCCAATTCTCCTCAGTTTTCCTTCTGTCCCTCCCCAAAGTCCTGTCTTTAAACCGTTCCCCTCCAGTGTCCCCATTATCCACATAGAATAGGAAAATATGGGCCTCAGCACCTTCTTGAGTCTGGTAAATTCTGCTGCATTTAGGTAGCATCCAGGTGTCAGCTTGATGCCAATATTCTTCCTCTGCTACAGCTTCTGATGGCTCCCAGGAGTGGGGATAAGCTTTGATTTCATGAGTGGGCCTTTCAACAACACTTAGATGTCTCTCCAACAATGAAGCTACAGCTACTCTCCTAATGTACTTCAGGTAAACACATTTACCACGCTGAGAACACATTTTAAAAAATAAGATTGTGTGACCCAGCAGCTTCTAAAATAGCCTGGCCTTTTAGGTTACAAGCATATTTCTGGCATGATTTTAATCACAAAAGGCCTCCACATTAACTTACATGGTCCTATACTCAAATAGCTTCTCATCTGATGTCAGGGTTAAGAGTTTCAGTTCACCTCAACAGATACAACCTTAAATACCAGTAAATTAATTAACGAAAAATACACCTGCTGAGGCAATTGGACTATTCATCTCTCTTGGTCAGAGCATTATCTCCCCATAGAAAGAATTGCATACGGAAGTAAATTATATTCTTAGGATTGCATTTTCATCATGAGTCATAAAAAGTAAAATTAATTACATTAACTTGATGGGTAGTGTCATCTTGTATAATAGCCTGCATGCACCCATTTCCACTATAGGCAACCTGCCAATTGAAACAGATACTCAATTCTACTAGATTGAGCACAGTTTCCCTCAGACAGAGCTGGAGACACATGGCCAAGGTTTTGTTCTTCAAGCTGCCCTTTCCTAAATCCTATGTGAGCTATCTCTATTCTGTCCACACCTTTTTAGTTAGTCTGGCTAGAGGCTTACTGATTTTATTGATCTTTTCAAAAAACCAGCTTTGCTTTTGGTTTTCTTTATAGATTTCCTATTTTTATTTCACTGAGCTCTGCTCTAATTTTTGTTATTTCTTTTCTTCTGCTTACTTTGGATTTAATTTGCTCTTTGTTTTTTAGTTTTCTAAGATGGAAGCTTGGATTATTGACCTTAGATCTTCCTTTTGTTCTGATATATATATTCAATGCTATAAAATTTCCTCTAAGTACTACAAATTTTGATAAGTTATATTTTCACTTAGTTCAAAATTTTTAATTTCTCTTGAGATTTCTTCTTTGACCCATGTGTCACTTAGAAGTCTGTTGTTTGATCTTCCAAGTATTTGGGGATTTCCCACCTATCTTTCCATTATAGATTTTTTAGTTTAATTGTATTGAAGTCTGAGAGCAGACATTATACAATATGTATTCTTCTAAATTTATTAAGGTAGGTTTTATGGCCCAGAATGTGGGCTACCTTGGTAAATGTTCCATGTGAGCTTGATAAGAATGTGTATTTTACTGTTGTTGGATAAGTAGTCAATAGATGTCAATTATATCCAGCTAATTTTTAAATGTTTTTGCAAAGATGAGGGTCTCACTATGTTGCTGAGGCTGGCCTCTAACTCCTGATCTCAAGTGATCCTCCTGCCTCGGCCTCCCAAAATGCTGGAATTACAGGTGTGAGCCACGGCACCTAGCCTAGTTTGTTCAGCTTTTTGTTGCTAGGATGGACTTCAGAGTCTTCCAAGTTCCTAGACACCAGAAGTGTTATCCATACACTTCCAGTGGGTACCATACAGTTGTCTAAGCCACAGTGTCAGATATGCTCATGAAAACACTGTTGTTATGATTATATTGATTGGAATGTGTATGTTATCAAAACTACTCAGCCACCTATTTACAGATTATTTTATTATAGTAGATTATGTATTCTGTAGTATCACAGAATTGGATGCTACCATAGAGATCTTGTAATTCAGTGCCTCTGTCTTAAATATTTAAAAATCAAGGCTTTAATATGAATCTAAGCAAGCCTCTAGACCAGTGCTCTCTAAGAGAACTTTTTGCAATAATGGAAATGTGCCACACCTGTGCTGTTCAAAACAGTAGGTACTAGCCATATGTACCTATTGAACAATTGAAATGTAGCTTATACAAGAAATGAATTTTTAGTTTTAATTTTAATTTTAATAGTCACATGTAGTTAGTGGCTACTGTATTGGAAAGGGCAGCTCCAGAGCTAATTTGAATTGTAGGAAACCGAGGGGATAAAGGAGTAAGTTAAATGACAATTTATTAAAAATAAATTGAGATCCAGAGAGGTTGGCTTGTCCGATAGTACACTGCTTGTGGTTAACAGAAATTGCGCTAGAAACCTAAACTTCTTATTCCTAGGCTTTTTTGACTACATTGGACTGGCTTTTCAGAGTCCATAAGGTGATGAGGTTAGAGCACGATTTCTCAAATTCAGCACTACTGACATTTTGAACTGGATGTAGCTTTGTTATTGTGAGCTGTACTGTGCATTGTAGAATGTTTAGCAACATCCCTACCCTCTACCCCAGTAAACGCCAGGAGCATCTTCTAGTTGCGACAACCAAAAATGTCTCCAGATATGGCCAAATGTCCCCATGAGGGAGGGTCGAAAATTGTCCCCAGTTGAGAAACTCTGGTTCAGAATTTCTGGTTTCCAGAATCTCATAATCCTATAAGATGTCCTTCAGAACCCTCATGAGAGGCAAGGTAGGTCCAACTTACTTGATAATGGTGTAATGAGAACTTCAAGAATGTGATCCAGGTCTAAAAGTACAAATTAATACAGGGCTCCCTTTTGATGGCTACCAGTAGAATGGGGGTCTAAAACTCGAGCCTGCGCAATAATAATGATCATTTGTTGAGCAGCTACTATGTATATGGTACAATGCTTTCACATCTTTTATCTCTAATTCTCAAAGTAACACTGCAAGGCAAATGTAATTCTCCTCATTTTACAGATTAGAAAACTACGATTCAGAAAATTTAAGTAACTGGTACAAGGTCACACAATTAACTAGCAAAATTTATAACGGGTAGCCATATTTGACTTTCACACCTATGTACTTTTTACTTGAATGCCTACTCTAACAACCTCTTTAGGACTCAGGGCTGAGGAGGCATATCTGAAGCATAAGATAAAGAAAGGAAAAGAAATAGAACAAAGAAGGAAATTCCTAAAAGAGGAAAAGGTTCACTGAATGAGGAGAGTTACAAAGAGATACCACCGGGTAATCACTACAGTTAGGGAAGGTATCCAATGGAGAGTGTACCTGAGGTAGGCCTTGAATTAGAATTCCAGTGTCCGAAAAGAAATTTTAAAAAGCGAATGCTTTAGGTAAAGCTTGGCTCTTGAGGAAATTTGCCTCTGTGTTTTGAGGAGACCATGACTTATTTGACCAGTCTATCTAGGGTAGAAGCAGCAAAGAGATAAGATTGGGGGGATATAAGTTGCAGCCAGCTCACAATGGGTCCCTGAAGACCAGCTCAATGATTTAAATTTCATTATGTGTAAAAATTAAAGTTTTTATGCAAGGATGTAATAAGATTAAAACTATATTTGTTGTCTTAGACCTTGTGATACCTTGCCCACGACAACATGTAACCATACACACACACACACACACACACAGAAGACAGTAATTAAAATTAAGTTGAAACATGAAAGAAAACCACTTCACTTTCATCTATAATGAACTTCCCATGCTGGCTGGGAAGTTAATTGAAAGTTAAGACTTCTACATTCTACAGTAGAGAAAAATTCTTTAATCAAGAGAAAAAAGGAAATTACAGGAAATTTTTGTCTAAAGATTAGCATTTTCTCTTTTTAAATTCTTCTTTCCAAATGTGAAAACATTTTGAGATATTTCTTCTTTTTAAGAATGGGACATTTCTTCGCTTAAGAAAGCAGCTATTTTTTTTTCTTTTTTTTTAGATGAAGTCTCGCTTTGTTGCGTGGGATAGAGTGCCATGGCATCAGCCTGGCTCACAGCAACTTCATTCTCCTGGGCTCAAATGATCCTCTTGTCTCAGCCTCCCAAGTAGCTGGGACTACAGGCGCATGCCACAACACCCCGCTAATTTTTTCTATTTCTAGTTGCCCAACTAAATTTTTTTCTAATTTTAGTAGAGAAGGGGTCTCACTCTTGCTCAGGCTGATCTCAAACTCCTGAGCTCAAGCGATCTTCCGGCTCAGCCTCCCAGCTAGGGATTACAGGTGTGACTGCTCCCAGCCGAAAGCAGCTTTCTTGAAGTTTAATTGCTCTAGTTCAAATTCAAGTTAATCAACACCTGAGCTCTTTTTACTTGTTAGGTATCAAGGAACAATTTTTTCTTATAGCAATATAATACTAAAATAAATAAATAAATAGAGAAGGGGTCTCGTTATGTTGCCTAGGCTGTTCTCAATCTCCTGGCCTCAAGTGATCCTCCTGCTTCTGCTTCCCAAAGTACTGGGATTACAGGCATGAGCTACTGTGCCCTGCCTATACTAAAAGAATTAAAAAGGAAAAAAACCATCTTTCTGTAATCTCTACCCCTCCTCTCAGTTAGTTCTTCCCTATGTTTTCCATAGTAAGAGTCAAAGAATGCAAGCTATTTCTTAACATTAATTTATTAGCATTCGTAGGAACTCTCTGGTACTGTGTTTTAAGTTTTTAGATACTTGTTTCGACTTGTATATTCATTTGATTTATCAGCTCCTTTTAGTCTGTTTGAGTAATAAAGTGGATTAATAATTATTAATTTATTTGAAATTAAAATTATAATATGAGATCTAGAGTTTAGCAGTAAAAGACTATAGCCATGATTCAGATGGTGTTTTCATAGTATATCAAAATTTTAATAGTAACAAAGTATTCTTTTTAAAAAAGAATAGATCTGAGATCTAGTAGTTCCTATTGAAATTGACAGTTTCACACATAATATTAAAGACATTCAACTCAACAATAATTAAAATGCAAATGTTTCACAATTTCTTGAAGACACTTCTGAAAAAAGTTACATATTTCCTTTTTCTTATTTTATTATAATGGATTTAATGTAGGGGAAAATATCTTTGTTTATTGAGCATTCCATTCCCATATTTATTTTCTGCCAAAAGGTTTTGTTTATCACATGATTCATCACTTCATCACCACAAAATAGATTAGTAGGTCAAGAAGATTATGGTTTCTAGCTGTGAATAGCAGATGGAAAATAGTGCCCTAAACAACTATCAATGAAACAAAAGCTTGTTTCAGTATAAACTTAGACTGAGGACAGAAAGTTCAAGAAAAAAAAAATGTTGTTTTTTTTCAACTTGTTTAAGTTTCCAAATGAGAAATCAAGCAGCCTCTGTAAAAGATATATCCTTAGTTGAATAATTTTTAGAAATAGAAATGGCATTGCAAAAGCTTAGTTTCCTAATTATGTCTTCTTATTGTTTGCAGTTACCCACTCTAGCCAATTAAATGATTTCTGATATTTTAGTGAATACGGAAAGAACATTTTATTGTAAAAAAAAAAAAAATGAGAACCACTGGGGTGGGGGTAGATGGGAGAGTTATTGTTTAATGGGTACATAGTTTCAGTTTGGGATGAGGAAGAGTTCTGGAGATGGATGATGATGGTTGCACAACAATGTGAATGTACTGAATGCCAATAAAACTGTATACTTACAAATGTTTTAAAGGGTAAATTCTACGTTATGTATAATTTATCATAATAAAAGAGAGAGAATCCTAGGCAACATAGAGAGAACCCCATCTCTAGAAAAATTTTCAAAAATTAAAAATTAGCTGGGCATGGTGGAGTGCACCCGTAGTCGCAGCTAGCTACTCAGGAGGCTGGGACAGGACGATCACTTAAGCCCAGGAGTTTGAGACTGGAGTGATCTGTGACTGAGCCACTGAAATCTAGCCTGGGCAACAGAGGTCTGTAAAAGAAAAAATATAATAAAATAAAAAATTAAGAGAGACAGAGAGAACCGGTTGACTAGTTGTCCCACTTGACTAAGTTATGGTAAAAAGGCAAAAAACTGTAAAAGCCAAATTAGATATTTTGTGTAATATTTTATGCATTGTAAATTTTCTTATCAGTTGTAACAGCTATTAAAAATAATAGAAGTTATAGAATGAATTATAAGTTCCAGATACCCAAGTGGTCATTAACTGACTGGCTGAGTCAGCATATGAATAATGAAAAGAGCAACTTTCTTTCCCATTTAGGTTCCAGATCCACCCTTTGCAGGTTTTGCTTTAAAGTGATGTCTTGGTCATCGTCAGCCTTGCCAACTTCCTAGTCTATGCCCCTAGGAATCCTATTATCTTTCTGTCTCTCCAGTCCTGTTTCTAACCACCTATGTAAGTCAAGGGGGGAGTTAAGCTATTGTAACACAGATACCCCAAAATACAGTGGATTAAATAAGATAGAATGAATGAATGAATGAATGTTTGTTTGAAAGGATCTTGCTCTGTCACCCAGGCTAGAGGGCAGCAGCATCATCATTGCTCACAGCAATCTTAAACTCCTGGGCTCAAGCGATCCTCCTGCCTCAGCCTCCCAAGTAGCTAAGACTAGAGGTGCATGCGCCATGATGCCCAGCTAATTTTTCTATTTTTTGTAGTGATGGAGTCTCACTATTTTGCTCAGGCTAGGCTCAAACTCCTGGGCTCAAGTCAACTTCCCACCTTGCCTCCCAAAGTGGTAGGATTACAAGCATGAGCCACTGCGCCCAGCCTATTCTTTTCTTATAACAATCTAAAGGCAGATAAGGTGTTCAGGTGGTAGGACAACTCCAGTTCACAATGAGATTCAGAGACCTTGGTCCCTTCCTTCTCATTGCTCTTCTGTCCCCTATGATGCTGTTCTTGTCAACCAGTTCACAGGAAGGGAGAAAGAGTAGAAATAAAGGGCAATTTCCTTTTAAGCAAGTGATAGGGAGGTTGCCTATCATTTCTTCTCACATCCAATGGGAAGGACCTTAGTCAATGGCTACATTCAGCTGGAAAGTATGCTGTAAAGTATTATTTCTGGCTAGAATTCATGTGCCAAGCTACTACTATAGAAAAATGGATTGAGGGAGACAATTTACAGTCTGCCACGCTACCCTAGATCCACCATCATGATGTTGGAATTTGGTTTGTTGGATTCTCTTTTTTTTTGAGACAGAGTCTCACTTTCTTGCCTGGGGCGAGTGCCGTGGCGTCAGCCTAGCTCACAGCAACCTCAAACTCCTGGGCTCAAGCGATCCTACTGCCTCAGCCTCCCAAGTAGCTGGGACTACAGGCATG
>CAUYSK010090864.1:0-26826 GCA_963575035.1 Avahi laniger | reverse complement strand
CTTGTTATTTTCTGGGTTTTGACAGTAGCCATCCTAATGGGCATAGGTGGTACTGCACTGTGGTCGTGCTGCATTTTTTGTGCTCACATGCCTGTCTCTGTAGGGCCACAGTCCCAGGTCCTTTTCGTGCTCACATGCCTGTCTCTGTGGAGCCACAGTCCCTGGTCCAGAGCCCTCGGCATCAGCACGTTGCCAGCCACGGGGTTGGAAATGGCAGTTGGTCCGTGCCAACTCCAACTCCATCCGCCGCCACCACCTCTCTCCCTCCAGTCTCTTATCCCCACTGCAGACAGCCGCTTCCTCCCCCAGCGTTTCCAGAGGAGTAGCCTGGCATCCTCCCCGCTCCCTGTGCAAGCCACAATTTGCTCTTCAAATTGCCAAACTGTTTACCAACAACAGAATCTCCTCTACGCTCTGCTGATGTGTGCAACCAGTCATTCCCCGGGTCTGGCCGCCCCAGCCTGGATGTTCACAATAGCTTAATAGGCACGCCAGCTCGAATAGCTCAGAGGCTTTAATTAGTCTTCTCTGTTGAACCCGTGCCCCGCTGCAGCTGCTGCAGCCCTGCTGTGGGGAGGTGGGAGGCTGTGCCCGAGACCCAGAGAAGAGGTCTGGTTCCTTCTGGGGACGACAGGGTTTGCCTCTGAAGGAAAATGCAGCTCATCACGTGGTGCCAGGTCTGTCCAGTGGACAGAGGTGAGGCCCGCCTGTAAGGACAGCATCCCTCAGGATCAGGCCTCTGCCCGCTCAGCTGGTGGGAGGCAGCAGGGAATGTGCTCAGAGTTCCAGCCAGACTGGGATCAAATCCGGTCCTGCCACTTCCTAGCTGTGGGATCTTGAATGAGTTGCTTGACCTCTCTGAGCTTAGATTTCCTCACCCATAAAACAGAGAAAGCAATAGTGTCCTGTCGTTTCGTGATGCTGTAATAGAACACCTGAGACTGGGTAATTTTTAATGAACAGAGACTTATTTTCCCACAGTTCTGGAGTTTGGGAAGTCCACGATCAAGGTGCCAGCATCTGGCAAGGGTCTTCTTGCTGCGTCATCACGTGGTGGGAGGTGGGAGGCAGAAGGACAAAGGGACAGAAAAGGGACCCAAACTCACCCTTTTATAATGGCATTAATCCCACCTGTGAGGGCAGAGCCCTCATGGCCTAATCGTCTCTTAAAGGTCCCACTTCTTTTTTTTCAAAGTATCAAGGGGGTACAAACGTTTTGGTTACATGGATTGCTTTTGTAATGCTTGAGTCACAGTTATAAGTGTGTTGATCACTGGAATAGTGCTCACTGTACCCATCAGGTAGGTTTTTGCCTCTCCCCTCCCCTCTCTGCTTAATTGCCACTAGGTTTTACATTCCTCTGTGCACGTGTGCACTCCTCGGTTAGTTCTGGTTTAATAGCGAGTACATGTGGTGTTTGTTTTTCCATTCTTGTGATACTTAGGATAATGGTCTCCAGTTCCATCTGGAGGCAAAAGGCCTTAATTCATCCTTTTTATGGCTGAGTAGTACTCCATGGTATACATATATTATACCACATTTTGTTAATCCACTCATGTATTGATGGGCACTTGGGTTGATTCCACATCTCTGTAATTGTGAATTGTGCTGCAATAAACATTTGAGTACAGGTGCCTTTTTGATAAAATGAATTTTTTCCCTTTGGGTAGATACTCAGTAGTGGGATTGCTGGATCAAATGGTAGTTCTACTTTTAGTTCTTTGAAGAATCTCCATACTATTTTCCACAAAGGTTGTAGGTCCCACTTCTTAATACTGTTACAATGGCAATTAAATTTCACCATGAATTTTGGAGGGGCAAACACTCAAATCATAGCAAATACTATCTCTTTCCTAGGTTTTTGAGGTCCCAGGGCAGAAATAATCCACAGAAAGCTTCTGCCGGAGTCTGGCATGGTGCACACCATCAGGAGACAGATGTCCCTGGGTTTGAATCCCAGCTCTTACTACCTCTGTGTGTTGGACAAGGCCCCTAACTTCTGTGTCCTCATCTGTAAACAGGAAAACAACGCCCATTTTGCTAGATGTTTGCAAGGATGACATGAGATCCCTCATGCGAAAGTCCAAGCAAATGCTGGACGTGGAGCTCCTTCTTCCTAAGGGGTCACAAAGAGAGGGCCACTCTGGGAGGGCCCTGGCCCCTCAACACACTTGCAGAGCAGGGCTGGGTGCTTAGCACAGCTCAAGCCTAAATAGGAGCACCTGGGGCGTGAGGGATGGTGTATCCGGGAGGGCATCCAGCGTGGCAGACGCCAGGACCCCAGGAGCAGGTGAATTCCGTCCCCTGGCCGGGGCGCCATCCAGGAGTGGTGTCCAAGGCTGTGCACGGTGGCTATGCTTCTCAGGATGGCAAAGTCTTACAAACCATCGCAAGGCCAAGGTCCTTAAAGAGGTGCTCACAGGAGCAGAACCACCTGGGCCTCAGCACCAGGAACGTGGGCTCCTGCCGCAGAGGGGCCAGTGTGGCAGTGGCCCACTGGGAGTTGGATGGTTAGGCCATCCCCTTTTCTGTCAAGACGGATTTCTCCTGTACCGCCAGGTCCTGGCCCCTTGCTCTGGCCAGAGGTGGCCTAGAACGGCACAGGCCACCCTGGACAGAGCCACATGGGCCGTGCACTCCCAGGAGCAGGGAGCCTGCACTGATGGGCGCATCGGGCTTCTGCTATGGGAAGCCACTGGGCTTCCTTGTGAGGCACTCTGGGTGCGGAGCATGTGACAGTGAGTAGTTCTCAGCCTACCAGGGGAGGCAGCCCAGACTGAGGGTGACAGCAGAGGCTGACCGGTGTCTGAAAGGCAAAGAGCAGCGGAGGGCAGGGCCCAGCCCCGGCCTGAGGTCCAAGGTGGCCTCCTGGGGTAGAACTTTGAAGGAAGGAAAAGCAAAACAGGTGGTCCCAAATTAAAAGAAGGTAGGCTGGGTGGGGCCTCTCAAAGGTTGGTCAGGACACAGCGTGTCATGAGTGTGTTCACACTCAGTGTCGGAGCCAGAGCTCAGGCAGGGGACATGCTGGCCAGTCACCAGAAATGAGCTGAGGGCTGGCTAGTTACTTCCGACTGCAGACTGCAGGGCCAGCTCTGCCCCACAGACAGCCCAGGCCTGGGGCTGGGGAAGCGCAAGGAAGCCCAGGACCCCATGAGCAGCTGCCCAGGCAGGAGGAAGGAGCCTGGCCTTGAGCTGCATGGGGTGGCATCTTCCCAGGGGAGTGGGGGGCTGTTTTGCCCCAGACTGGAACCGGGCGGGCAGGCATGTGGCGGGAAGAAGAGGCTGCGCTGGCTCTGCACACCTGGCCCCTGGGCCGGCGCACCAGCACGCAGGGCAGCAGGCTGCTTGTCTCTGGCTCCCGGCTGCCATGGAGACCTGGGCGAGGGATGCTGCCTTCCTGCCGCATCGTGCTGCCTTTCCACTCCTTGTCTGCTGAGCAGGGGGTTGCGTGTGTGCAGGCCTGGGGGGTCCTCAGCCCCGCTTTCGTCTGCATTCCCACCACTCGCAGGGCTGCCGTGGGCCCCACGCCCAGGTCCAGCTCCAAAGAAGGGTGGACAGGAGAGGAGGGAGGGCTCGCCCGGGAGGCAGGGGCTGGGAACGAGCTCCGTGATTCATCGTCCCCCAACGCGAGCCATTATAAATAATGGAACAGCCTCGGACATGGTGATTCAGTGTGGCGAAATATAGAAAGGCCATTTAGTATTGGTGACAGAATTAGAATAGAGGCTTCGCTCCTTCCAGTGAAGCAGCAAGCAGAACGCGGCCCACACCTCGGCAAGCACGCAGCGAAAACCTCGGGTTCCCACGCGGCCCGGCCAGGTGGCCGATGCCCGGCGGTCTCCTCTGCTATGACACAAGGCCACTGAGGCCCCTCTGAAGCCGCATGTCACCAAAATGCACGGTAGAAAACCTCTGTGTCTCTGGGAAAGGAGGAGTTAAGACCTAGAGAGGTTTAGGTGCCCAATAACACATTCCTTTCCCTGCAGGATTTTAAATAATTAAAATGTTTTTTATAAAAAGACTTTAAAAACTGCATTCTTAAAAAAAGTAAACTGATCGATTGAAACTCACCAAAAACCAAAACCAAAAACACCACCAAAACCACAGTTTCTCATTTGCATTTTTCTAGCCACACGCTGAACTTCTGGCCTCCTTGTTGCAATTTTACTCCAGGCAAAAGAAGCACCTCCCCATCCTCCCGCCCCACTACCACCCGAGTCCTTTCAGCCAGAGAATCCTCACAGCAGCCGAGTGCCCGGGGGATCTGTGAGCCACAGCTGCCCCCCCAGAACCAGTCCCCATCACCCCAGCAATCTGTGCAGTAGCTGCCTGAGCAGAGCAATGCACATTCCCGAATTAATCCATCTGGTGAGATTCAGCTTGCGCTGGGAAACTCGTGCTGTGAAGAGAATATCTGTGTTCACATGAGAACCGCATTCTTCACTTTCTACTGGAATTCACCGCTGGATTTCTCTGAACTAATCCCATGAGATGGAACACACACACACACCCCTTTCTGGAGTCCTATGCCACATAGAACACCCCTCTCCTGATGATCTAGGATGCCTGTGAGCACACCGAAGGCCTTGAGAAGTCCTGCTATAAGGATATCTGCCTAACTTTGTTTGACCCAATGTTTTGTAAGCTTAATTAATCAAGGAATCTTTTCAAAATTATTAAGACCTATAAATATATGGAGACACCCACACGCCACAGAACACGCTGGGAAATGCTCATGTATAGATAATAAAAGTTCTGGGCTTTGCATTTGTGGTTTTTTCCAGAGGACATTCCCAGCAGCCCTGGATGGAGACAGCAAGTCTCACAACCCCCATCTAACAGACAAGGAAACCAAAGCGCAAGAAAAGCATCTTATCCCAGGCTGCACAAAAATAACTTTTCAGAGTACTTAACAGAGGTTTTGATTACCCGCAGCATCTATTGTCCAGTACAAAATTGTCCTCTGGCTCAGATGTCTGTGCAGAAATGTCCTGACTCTGTCCTGTTCTCGCCTCCTCAGCCCCCTGTGAGGTTTGTTCTCTCAGACGGGATGTCTCTGGGGGATAACTAGCCAAGGGCACTGAAGCCCCCAGCCTGCTCCTCGCAGTGATGGGGTCTCTTGCCACCTGGATCCCAGGCGGGAAGTGCATCTTCCTGCCAAGAGGATTTGGAAACAGCCTTCCTGGGACCTGCAGCGAGGAGGCCACCTGGGAACCCAGCCCTGCCTGGGGACCCAGGTTGGGCCACACACTTAAGCACAAGCTGAGAGTTTCCTGTGATGAGTGATAAGACCCTGAAGCTCGAGGTGATGTGTCGCAGCCCAGATCATACGGGGACAGGCACAGAGCTGTGCCAGACCCATGCAGAAGGCTCAGACTGGACTGAAACTTTGCGCTGGGCCACACTGGCTAAGGGTGTGCACCAGCTTCCGAGACAGGCGGGGCTAGGATGTGCTCAGGGCTGACATGAGCGCCGTGGCATTTAAACACACAGCCCTACCCCCACAGCGCCAAAGTCATGGTCAGAATTCCTTAAGCAAAGAGTTGCCTCCCCGTCCTCCTCCCTCCCTTTGTCGGACCCACCTTCAAGATAACAGGAAGGAATTGGTGCCAGCAATCCCAGGCCACCAGCCCTTGGTGGCCCTGAGTGCTGCCCCTAGACCCAGGCAGCCAGGGCCCCTGCTGTCTGGACCCCAGACTTACAGGCTCTGCTCTGGGCCTCCTCCTACCCTGCAGGGCCAGAGCGCTGCCCACTCAGACCACACCCGGCACCCAGGGCCTGGGGGTTAATTCCCTGCCCACACTGCTTCCAGGGTCTGCAAGAGGCAGTTCCACCCAAGGAATTTTCACAAAGTGAATTTGCTTGAGAACCACTACCTGGATCAGGAAATAAAACATTGGCAGAAAGGCCGCCTTCTTGCCGTGTCTTCACATGGTGGAGACAGGCACAGTTCTAGTCTCTTCCTCTTCTCGTCAGGGCACTAATCCCATCGTGGGGCTCTACCCCTTAGGACCTAATCGCCTCCCTCCGCCTCCTAATTTCATCACATTGGGGATTAGAGGGTCAACATACGAATTCGAGGGGACACAAACATCCAGTACGCACCATTCCACCCCTGGGCTCTCGTCACCGCGATTTTCCACCCTCCACGGCCCCGTGGGCTTTGCAAGATCTATTCCCTCCACTTGGCCATGAAAGGCAGTGGGTGCAGTTGGAAGTGGCAGATTTGCTGGCCAGGGGACCTCGGGTACATGACTTAATATCTCTGAAGATGGAAGCCCCACCTGCTTGGCAGGCCGTGCTGGGTTAAATGAAAGAATATATGGAAGTTTGGAGGCCATCGTTGGCCCTTTTGCCTGCTTGGTGAGTTCTCTCACACAAATGCCGGACACCGAAACAGTAGCTCGGGGGATGTCCCTTGAGTCTGCTCAGAGGACTCTGGGTCTCTTGCCGTGAGCACCACGTGGCTCTCCCTGAGAGGTGCCCCTCACACTGAGGGCTGGGCCCTCACATCCCTGTGGCGAGAGAACCAGTTGAGATCCTCGAACCCTGACGGGAAGAAAAAGAATTTAGAACTGAATTGAGGTGATCCAACCCATCCGCCCAGATTTACCAAACGGTACTGATCACCAGAGAGCGGAACACGGCTCAGGCTGGTGCCTGCCCACTAGGGGCGTGCAGTCCCAGGAGGGGGTAAGGTGGGGTGAGTCCGGCACAGTGAGCACTGCAGGACTAGGGCCGGGCAGGCCCCTCGTCCACTCCGGGGAGGGGAGAATTGGCTCCAGGGAGGGAGCTAAAGGGAGGGTGAGAAGGGTTTGCCGCAGCCAGTCAGCAGGAGCGAGGGATCGGGAGAGCATGGGGCTTGTGATGGCAGCAGAGCGGGGTAGACATGGATTTTGACCCTGCCCCCCTGATAAAAGGGGTTATGCAGCCAGCAGCAGCACCTACGAAGGCTCTCTGCCATCCTGGAATGAGCTCTCAGCTACCCCAAGAGCAGCAGAAGCACTGATTGAGCCCAGATTGTGTCAGTCCCTGGTACTCAGGGAGGGGAGGCCTCCATGGGGTGGGATCCAGCCCCCCACTGAGTGGTATATAATGGGTGTTCCACCACTGGGAAGGAGATTTGGAAGCCTATCCTAAAACACACACACACACACACACACACACACACACACACACACACAGTGGCTACAGTCCAGAGGGTGCAAAGACAGTTACCAAAAGGAGAGTGCTTCCCAGGAGAATATTCCCATAATAAGAAAAGAGGAGGGCCAGGCGCAGTGGCTCACGTCTGTAATCCTAGCACTCTGGGAGACCGAAGCAGGCGGATCCTTTGAGCTCAGGAGGTCGAGACCAGCCTGAGCAAGAGCGAGACCCCGTCTCTACTAAAAATATAGAAAGAAATTACTTGAACAGCTAAAAATCTATATAGAAAAAATTAGCCGGGCATGGTGGTGCATGCCTGTAGTCCCAGCTACTTGGGAGGCTGAGGCAGTAGGATCGCTTTAGCCCAGGAGCTTGAGGTTGCTGTGAGCTAGGCTGACCCCATGGCACTCTAGCCTGGGCAGCAGAGTGAGAATCTGTCTCAAAAAAAAAAAAAAAAAAAAGAAAAGAAGAGATTGGGCAGAAAAGCAATAGTGTCTACAACACAGAAAGCAATAGGGAGCCATTGAGGAGTGTTGAGCAGGGGAGTAGTATCATTAGCTTTGCAGAAACTTATTCCCTGAAGTTAGGAGATTGACTGAGGGACAAGCTTGGAGTCAGGGAGGCCAGTTTGGCCACCAGGCAGGAGACAGGACAGGTCTGAACTGGCAGGATCCAGGGGTGGGGGAAGAGTCCAGGCTGGGGAGGCAGGAAGGAGTTAGTGTGCCCTTCTCTGGGCATCTGTGGGGAGGGGCTGGGGTGCAGAAGGCATCACAGATGATACGTGAGCATCTGGCTGGGCACAGGGTGGGTTGCGGTGCCAGACCCTGAGCTGGGAACACAGCAGGAGGGGCAGTTGGCTGGGGAGAGCTGAGTTTGTCCAACAGGCAGTTGGACATACAGCTCTGCAGCTTGGGAGATAAAGGTCGCAAGTGAGCCCATGAAAATCTTTACGAAAACACTTTTGTTCACCAAAATCCAATATGAAAGCAGCTCATGAAACAGAGTGAATCAATAACCCTTACTCCTTTTAAATTAACAAAGATGAGTACCAATTACTTCCCATTACAGAATCCCTCTGCCCAAGAGATTTGGTGAGATCCTTGTCAAAAGAGTTAGGCTTTTAACATGTGTATACGAAGCACATTTTTGTATCTGCTCATCTCTCCAAATGTTTGATGCCTCTGTGATTTTATGACTCAGAATTGTTTATTCCTGCCTCCTGAGTCTCACCACAGTCCCAGCAACACAGAGCTACGTACATTTCAGGACGAGAACAGCGGCTCTGGATGATCTGTACTTAATCCGCTCAGCAGAGCGAGTGGCTTCCTGCCCAGCCTGTTCCCCCCGGGACTGGTGGTCTCAGCTCTGCTCCAGATAACCTGGGGCCAAACACCCGCCATCCACCCACTTGTTCTCCCCTGGGCGTCCTTTGTCTCCCCCAAAGCTGCTACTCTGCCTCCATTGTTTTTCTCCTCTTTGTCTTCCCAATCCCCAGTTCCTTCTATGTCCAAGTATTTCCCACACCACCCGCTCACAACTCATTTAAACAAGAAGCAAAAAGAAGTGATCTGCATATTCTAGAATTTTGCAGAAGGGAAATTCCAGGATGGCAGGTACCACTCATGGGACGACGCGTCCGTGGCTGTGTTAGTCCCGTGGACGTGGAGGGCAAAGCAGGGGAGGCTTTTACCTACTGGAGAGTGATGTCCACTGGAGGAGCCAGGCCGCAGTTAGCTACACAAATAAATGTGAAACTGTGAAATCGCTCCTGTGATAAATGTCACTGATGAGGGGACAGTGGTACGAGGAGGGCATTTAATGGGGGAGGGCTGACCTCATTAGGGAGGTCAAGGCAGGCTTCCTAAAGGAGGTGCCAAATGAACTAAGGGATGAGCATTATTAACTAGACAAAGAGGAAGGGAAGGACCTTCTGCGGAGCGGAAACAGCACAGATGAGAGCCAAGGTGAGCAAAGGAGACGGCACCTGTGAGGGACCAAGAGGGTCCGGAAAGGCTGGGCCGGGAGGGGCCGGAGCGGCCAGCCTGAGAGCCGGGCAGGCGCTGGGCTGTGAGACCTCTCTGATCCAGTAAAGATTTTTGTTTTTATCCCAAGAGTAATGGGATGTCATTTTGTGTTTTAAACAGCAGGGACACACAATCAGATTTGCATTTCAAAGACAGCGCAGAGGCTGCCGTGGGGAAAGCGAGTGGAGCAGCCCAGAGGGGCACGTTCACTCTGGCGCTGGAGGCCGGTCGTGGCGGGCCAGGAAACATGGCGGCAGCGAAACGTGGCGCCGTGCGGTGGAGAGGAGTGCGCGGACTTGAGGGATGTTTAGGAAGCGAAGACCACAGGACTGGGGCACTTGGATAAGGGGCTGAGGGAGAAGGGGTTGCCGAGATGATTTCTGTGTTTCTGGCCTGGGGGACTCTGGTCACCACTCACAGAGGCGGAAAACCGCAGGAGGAGGCAGGCTCGGGAGGGCCGTCTGTGAGTTCAGTTTGGGAGAAGAACTTCCTTCTGAGCCCTCTCCCTCCTTCCTGAAATACCTTTTCTTCGGATCCTCTTTAGCGAGGGTCTCTCTGTAACAACTACTCTCAGTTTTTGTTTATCTGCAAACGGCTTTATTACGCCCACGTCGTTCAAGAACGCCTTGGCTGGATACGGGATTCTAGGTTGACGTCGATTTCCTTTTGGCTCGTGTCTCTCATTGCTGTCGACAAGTCAGCCGTCGGCTACTTGCTGGTCTTCTGAGGGCGAGCAATCTCTGTTGTCCTGGCTGCCTGTAAAATCTTCTCATTGTCTCTGGTGGGCTGCACTTTCACTGTGCTGTACCTAGGTACGGACTTCTGCTGAGTTATTCTCTTTGGGAATCCCCGTGGTTCCTGCCTCCGGGGACTGCTGCCCTCCTTCGAACATTGCTTCTCCCCCATCTCTGCTGTCTCCTTCCGGGACTCAGGTCACACGTATATCAGAACTTCTCGCTCTACCCCCATGTTTTTTGGCCTCTTTTATAGTTTTCATACATTTGTCTCTGAATTGCATTCTAGCTATTGAAGGAAATTAGAAATATTTTACCTCAAAAATATTTCTTTGACATATTTTGAGATGGCTGCTGGGAGCCTCGCAGGTGGAAGTAACACTGCAAAGCTGTCTTGGGAGGAGGGGAGTTTACATCTGCGGAGAATGCAGCCAGGTCTGCCCTGTCCTGATCTAGAAAAGATTAACTGAGAGTCTGATACGTTTAAGGTCTGAAAAGAAATGTTTATCATCTATTCTCTCTGAGGGCTGCTACCTATAAGGCTTCGTTTCCATAACAAGACCCCCTTTGCTAACTATTAATAGTCCAGCCTCTTCCTCACTCCTTCCCAAAATCTGTTTTTCTGCTTTCGATCCCCATTCTTTAAAAACCTCTGTATCTCACTGAAGAGTTGAATCTTCACTTTCTGAGGGTTCCTGTGTGTACATGTCAAAATAAACTTGATAGCGTTTCTCTTACTAATCTGTTTTATTGGGAGTCGATTTTTCAGCCAGCCTCTGAGGGCAAAGGGGAAACTTTCCCTTCGCCCCGTCACTGTCTTCTTGTCCTGTTTCTCCCACTGCTGAGCAGTTTCCGAGCTACATGTTCCATGTTTACTTTTTCAGGTATCAGTAGATATTTAGGTGGTTTATGTTCCTTAGTTATGGTGAATAAAACCTTTATGAAAAAATCTTATACAAGTCTTTTTATGTGGAATGTGTTTTTATTTCTCATGGATAAACATCTAGGACTAAAATTTCTGGGTCATAGGTTAGATGTGTTTATAAGTCACTCCCAAACTGCTTGGTTTTTTCATCCAGCGTCTCTGCCACAAGTCTTTGTCAGACACCCAAACTGTAACCGAACGCTCAGCACTTGTCCCCAAGGCCGCATCAGAAGAACCAGGACAAGTGGTTTGAGAAGGAAAGAGGACTTTATTAATCTGTCAGCAAATGGGGAAAATGGCAGACTCCCATCTCAAAGTACCAATTTTCCCAACGGTAGGCAGAAATACAGAGTTTTTAAAGGGAGGCCATTCAGCTTCAGGCAATTGCTGTTCAACTACAGTTGATGATTCTGATGTCTCATCTCCACCCATCTCTGCCTAAGACAATCCCAGGACCCCTGGGGTCCCCTCCAGCCACCTCCAGCAGCACAAAGACTAAAGGACACTCCCCTGCCCCTCCCAACCAGCGACCTGAGGCAGGGATGCAGGTTTCAGTTCTCAAAAAGGAGTGGGGTATGTTTTAAAGGGATACTAAATATTTTTGCCATTTTTTTTTTTCAGGCCATTCCCTCTGTAACAAAATCGCATTTTCCTGAAAACAGAAGGTATCCAGCTCCCTTTCCATGTCTCTCTTCCTGCCTCCTTCCCTGAAAACTTAGAACCAGAAAAATAGAGCCGATCCTTCACCCTAATAGAGGGAACGGTGGTTACAAAAAAACCCAGAAAAGTAAAAGATGAGACTCCTCCCCACCTTCTCGTCCCCCAGGCCAAAGCCCATGGTTCTTGGACCCAGGGGAGAAGAGCATCATGCAGTCCAATATGATGCTGAGGTTTTAACTGTACCTGAGCGAGCTGGATTTCGGTATCAGAAAATGATGAGAAAACTCTGGGTTCTGCCCAAAATACATCAGAGCTGGGAAAGGAAGATTAAATAGACATGCTGAGGACAGAGATTGCTGCCGAAAGTTCGGCGCTTGTCCCCGAGGCCACATCAGAAGAAAGAGGACATGTGGTTTGAGGAGAAGGAAAGAGTTTATTAGTTTTCCAGCAAATGGGGAAAAATGGCAGACACCCACCTCAAAGTACCAACGTCCTGCTTCCGAGCAGAATTACGGAGCTTTTAAAGGCTCTGATCAATCCCATCTTTGGCTAAGACAATCTCCTAACTTTCACCTGGACAATTCTCTTGAGCCATCTCCTGTGGCACCAAGAACAAAGGACACTTCCTTGCCCCTCCCATCCCGACCACCGGCCTGAGGCAGGGATGCAGGTCCTAGTTCTCCAAAAGGAGCGGAGGATGTTTTAAAGAGACATAAAATATTTTTGCCACTTTTTCAAGCCATTTCTTCTGTGATATAGTCCCTGCCCCGCTCCCCCATATTACCCTTCCATACCTACGGGAGGAAGGGCGACTACTTTGTTACAAGACTGGAGATATTATCCACCCTATTTCATGTTTACTCCCCACCTGGTTTGCACTGTGGATAATCATCGACATGCAGCCCCCTCCTTGTAGCTCAGGCCTCGGCCCCCTCGTCTTCTGGGTCTCTGACCCCTGGCCGCCAGCCTGGACTAGTCAGGACAGTAGTGGAAATTCACAGAGAAGCAGTCAGACTCCGAAGAGAAGAAGGCAAAGAAGCCACAGGGAGCGGGGGTGAATAAGAAAGTGCACTGGACTTTAGCACTGTCAACAAAAAAATAGCCAGACTCTAAAATAATAGAAAGAGGTTTATTTGGAGCCAAGTTTGAGGACCATGGCCCAGAGCCACGCCCAAGAAGCCTTGAGCAAGTGGACTCACCATGGTTGGGTTACAGCTTGGTTTTATACATTTCAGGGAGACAGGAATTACACGTGAAACTGTAAATCAATACATGGAAGGCATACATACTTTTGGCCCAAAAAAGTAGGACATCTCAAAGTAGGGGGGCTTACAGGGTATAGGTGGGTTTAAAGACTCTTTGATTTGTAATTGGTTAAAGAAATGAAGCTTTGTCTGAAGGCCTGGAATGTTTTAAGTTAAGATAAGGAAGTCTGTTAATCAGAGACAAGCCACAGGCCATGTACCCAGACTCAAGCGATTTGTTACATAAAATGAGGTTTGTCTCGCACAGCCTCAGGCCGGGTAATGAGTTACAAAGGGTGTCTATGAGAAGGGAAGGGGCGTGAGGAGGTGAGTCTGACCTCCCTTCTCATGGCCAGCAACTGTTTCAGGGCATCCCCTTGGCCAAGAGGGGGTCCATTCAGTCGGCTGGGGGCAGCTTAAGATTTTATTTTAGTTCACAGCCCACCCAGTAGGGCTGCTTCTCCTCCACTGCACTGGACTTCGTTCACGTATGCCTCATCTGCTGTAGAGCACTAGCTCCTGGGGACCACCAGCATCAAGCCTCTGGGTCCTCTGTGACCCCGTAGGGCCCACCCAGGGTCTGCCCCTGGCTCATCTTGGTCAATGCCTGTTGAATATTAGTGGCACATGGTGACGTCTCTGATCACATCAGGGGGGCCGTGGCTTCAGTTTCCAGTGCCACCCACCTTGGAAGAGAAAATAGGACCCTGGGGTGTGGCTTCCAGCCACAGACTGAGTATCTGCACAGGACAACTGGGGACAAACTCGGGGATGGGTAATTAAGCAGATTAGTCAGTGCAGACATGTTCACAAAAGCCAGGCAGAATCGACGGGGCGCCGATCCATTAGCATCCTGTCCCTAATGGCCTCAGCTGCTCCCGGGGCTGGCGGCTCCTCTGAGAGCAAACCCCACCTCCCTGCACGCCGCGCTGGGATCGGTGCTGAGCAGGGCTGGTGGGACGCAGCCAGCGACTGTCTGCAGAAGCCCTGCAGGCTGCTCAGGTGTGTGTGCTCCACCGGAGCCTGGGCTCCCCTGCCAGAGGACAGAGTGGCAGCTGCCCACCCACCAGGGCATCTCATCCCTCCCTCTTTTCTTACGTGTTCCCTCTACCTGAAGCCTCCTTTCCTGTTCTGTTCACCTGGTGATACCTATTTATCCTTTTAATTTAGAAAACTTTATTTATCTATTTTTTGAGACAGGGTCTTGCTCTGTTGCCCAGGCTGGAGTGCAGTGGCACAATCACAGCTCATTGCAACTTCAAACTCTTGAGCTCAAGCGATCTCCTGCCTCAGCCTCCTGAGCAGATGGGACTACAGGCATGTACCACCATGCCCAGCTAATTTTTAAATTTTTTGTAGAGACAGGGTCTTGCTATGTTGCCCAGGCTGGCCTTGAACTCCTGGCCTCAAGAGTTCTTCCCACCTCAGCCTCCTAGAGTGCTGGGATTACAGGTGTGAGCGACCATGCCCACCAGTACTCTTTCATACTCTCTCAGGTATCACCTCCTCCAGGAAGACTCCTCTGATCCCACAGGCTGGACGGGGCCCTATTCTGGGCTCCCACAACCATCATGGGTTGGTCTCCCCTAGAAGTTGGGCTCTTTCATCAGAAGAGGCCACGCCCCAGGTGAAAGAGGTCCATCTTCTGCTCGTCTCAACCCCAGGGCGTGTATCAGCTAGGGTTCTTGGGATGTGGCTAGTTCTAGGGGAGAAGAGGAGTATGTTCAAAGGATCGTCGCAAGGAGAGCTGAGCAGCCTCAACTAGAACAGGGACCAAAGAGCTCCAGATAGCTCTAGGGGTCTAGCTGGCGGGGGAACGGACGAGCATCTCTCAGCAGGCACCTGGGGAGGGAGGCTCATCTGCCTCGTCAGTCTTCATACCACCGGCACAAGGCTCAGGGTTCAAGTTCCCTGGAGAAACAGCCTGACTGATCTGACTTGGCCACATGCCCCAGCCCCTTGGCCAAAGGGGAGCAGACCCTCACATGCGTAATGCGTTCAGCCCTCAGGAACGATCTGTGAGTAGACACCATCATTACTCCCTGCCCCCTTCACAGTTGAGGAAACTGAGGCTTGGGGAGGTTAAGCAACTTGCTCGAGGCCACACAGCCAGGGGTTGGCAGTCAGGGAACAAGAGCTGCCAGGCTGGCCTCAGACGCATCCTCTAAGCCACAGTGCCCCTAGGATGATACAATAAACACGTCGCGCTGACTAATGAGAGAATGTATCGGTCACCGGGCAGGCTCCTCCCGAGAGCCGCGGCTTTCTGGGGCATTACCGTTCTCCTCGCCGGGGATGGGCAGGTGTGCAGCCCTTGCTGGTGGGTGGGTGATATTTCCTGGGGGGGGGCAGGACAGCACACCTGTCGTTGCCAACGTAAATACTTCTCCTTCACTGGCCTTTTGGCTGAGCTGCAGCCTGAAAAGTCACTGTTCTTTCTCCAGAATTTGTAGCAAGAGCCAACGGCAAGCGTAGAAAAAGAGGTGGAAAATATGTGTTGTTCTGGATGGTCGTGGAGAAAAATGCGCCAGAAAAAGACAGTGAGACCCAACCTCACGGCAGGGCCTCCCGCCTCCTGGGAGCTCAGCTCATCGCTGACCTGGATTTCTCCCTGGGCTGGAACGCAGAAGTCACCCCAAACTTTGAAAAAGAATGAACCTGGGATAAAATGTTAGTTACCAGGTGAGGACCAGAAGCATAGGACTGCCCCGACCGTGAGGACAGCGTTCTCACAAGACTGTCCTGTTGAAGGTGCGCCCTGTGGGCGGGCTCCCTGGAGTCTGCGTGCATTCCCACATGGGGTGCATGGGACACACACGGGGCACAGACCGGTCCTGAGACAGGAAATGGGTCCTGCGGAGGGAGGAGTTTCCTCTTCCTGCGGGGCGTGTGGTTGTTGGGGTCTACACCCAGGCAGAGCAGGTGTGCTTAGAAGTGTGCCTGGGGGAAGGGTATCCTGGGCCCTGACGCAGGGAGGTGTCCACGGTCAGACAGGCTGGTCCGGCAGGACCCAGGGGATGAGCCCGGCCTTCCGACAGTCAGCCGAGGCTCTGAGGCGCCTTCTGTGCTCTGAGGAGCCCTAAGACAGGACGAGGGGACCGTGGGGAGCACACAGTTGCGGCGTGGGAGCAAGTATTAGAATGTGCTGGGCTTCGGTGTCACAGATGTGATGTCCTCTTAAACTCAAAGGTCAAAAGGACTAGGAGCTCTGGGGGAGCCTCCTTAGTGAGGCCCCACATCCCCGCCTGGGCCGTCTTGCAGCCTCTGGCCCTCGGTGTGCAGCTGTGTGCTCTGCAGGCTTCGCCCCGGCCCGCGCCTCGCTGGGTGCACAGCCCCTGCTGCCCAGTGCTGCCGGGGCGTCCTCCAGGGAGGTCTGAGCAGCCCCTGCGCCCAGGAGTCCCCGCGTCCCCCTAGACTGGCTAGACGAGAGAAGGAACGTGACGAAAGGAAGAGCCCGGAAGAGGCCAGGCAGGAGGGATGGGGTGCTGGCAGTGGAGCCTTCCAGCTTCAGACCTCCCGGCCAGAGACGGTCACAAAGCAGCGCTGAGCGCCCACGAGCGCCCTTTCCAGGGCACCCCCCACCCGCAATTCCACTCGACCCACGTGACAGCCCTCGGAGGCAGGGACATTATCCCACTTGAAAGGGGCATTGTTGAGGCCCAGAGGCTGAGCCAGAGAGAGAAGAGGCTGGGTTACGTGAACACAGACCTCGGGGGCCTGGGGAGACGCCATGCCAGGTCGCACAGCTCTGCGGCAGGAGGGTGGGGAGCTCACGCCCACCTTGTCTTTATTTCTGGGGTGAGCTGAGCGGGTCCCCATGGATCCCCAAACCTCTTCAGGCAAAAAGCTAACGGTGGTGACAGTGATGGGGGGTGACGTGCTGAGGAGGGTGGTCACAGAGGGGATGCACACCCCTGGGGTGTAAAGCTGTGTGAAGTCTCCTTCCTGTCATCCGTGGTCTCTGTGGGCCAGGGCCATAGGTCTCATTTAGGACCCCAGCCCTGGTCTACACTGCGATGTCCTGGCATCCCTCATTCCCCACTGGGCTGCAGCCCTCACGCCTCTTTGGCTTCCTGGCTCTGGTGTGGCACATGGCCACAGCAGCCCAGCCTCAGCCCTGCCTGGCCCCACCACCCTGTATGGTCACTGCCTGTCCCCCTTCCCTGGACTGTGAGGGCCTCGGGCCAGGGCTGTGGTCTGTTCATCCTTGGATCCCCCGCACCCCACGCAGGGCCTGCACGGCGAGGGTTTTGCTGGGTGAGACAACAGCTGGACTGGACTGGCAGACTTACGTCCTGGGCTCGGGGTCCTGAATTTCCACTCGTAAACACTGCTCCACCCCCACCCTCCTGGTTGCTGGTCACCGCAGAAACTGTCACCACTCAGGCCCTGGGGCTCCTGCTGGTCTGTGCCAATCACTAATGCGGTTGTTCCTGGGAATAAACCAAGCTCTCTCCAAGGAGCCGGGAGAGCCACGGAAGGAATGCCACGGTTCTACTCACTGCCAATGCCCTGGGCTCGCACTGGGGAGGGGCTCGTGGCCCACCCCGACCTCTCTTGGGCACCTTTCCTCCCGCAGCCACTTGTCCTCCTGAACGTCTGAGTCCTGCACTGGTTAGGCCTCAGATAGGGACACGGGTCCCAAGTGCTGCAGGGTGCTGCCCAAGGTAACACGGCATGAGAGTCTGACTAATTGCTCAGACAACAAACATTCAACAACAGCACAAAACAGGTCTGCTGGTTCAGCCACGCAATCAGAAACCCACGGTACATTAAACTAGCGGCCACGACCACCGGGCCTTGTGAGGGCTTCTGTAGGGCCACGTGCCTCACAGACAGCGGCTCTCAATCCCCAGACGGCAGTGGAAGAGCAATATTCTCCTCTTTTCACCACTGAATACAGACACGCTGAGAGGCTAAGTAAATAACTCACTCGCCCAAGGTCAAGCACGGGGTAGAACCAGAACTTGAACTGAGGTTTTCCCAGCGCACCAAGGAGGCAGGGAGGAGAGCCAGGAGGCGGCTCTGTGACCAGGGTGGGGTGGACGGGTACGTGGAGGAGGGGAAGGGACGACGGCAGAGCTGGCCAGGACAAAGACCTTCCCCCTGGTCCGCAGCCCGACCAGGAGTCGGACTCAGCCCTGCCAGCCTCGCACCATGGCCTTTGCAAGGAGGCCGTCTCCCCGGGTGGCCTTTCTCGAGGACTGAGCCCGGAAACTGGCCCTGGCCGTGTCCATCCAGGGAGCTGGCAGCCTCCTTCCTCCTCGAAGCCTTCCCAGCTCTCCTGGTCCTAATGCCGCGTTATTGGCCACATACATCTTTCTTTTCCTTTCGAAGATGACTCATGAGATGAAATGAGGCGTTTGGAGTAAATGATGATGGGACTGAATTATTCCAACGCCTCCAGATTCCGAAATGACTGTAATGTGTTTATGTTTGGCATTAAGCATTGAAACGGGCAGAGGTTCGCAGGATTTATGTTAATTTGTGAAATGCCTCTAGGTTCCAGGCTACAGCCCAGGACCAGCCGTGGCAGAAATGTCCCGGGACCTCACACCACCAGTGCCCACTTCCCTGTGCCAGTTAATCCCAGCTGTCTCTCTTCCTGGTCTTTTCGACCACTTTGATTTTGGCGACGCGATCTCATGCTTGTTCTCAGAAAGCCCAGCCCTGTCCCTGGGGGTTGGGGGGGCTGCTCCGTGACTGCTGCCGGCTTTGCCGAGGAGTCCCGCAGGCCGGGGTCTGCTGCAGCCCAGGGCCGGACTGTGGCGTTAGGGAGTGGGGCTTCAGTAATGCGAACTTGGGGCTTGAAGAAAAAAATATCAGAAGCCCTGTTATGTCCATAACTCACAAGTGCCCGGGAGGTCCCCGGCATAGAGTAGGCACTCCGTGATGTTTGCTGCAAGGACTATCTCAGTGCTGTGCCCACACGCAGCCCCGAACAGAGGCCTCCGCACTCGGCTGGCTTCTGGGAGAGCATGTAACGCAGAGGCTATTTGCAGAGGGGTGGGCAGACTGGAGGGACACACAGGACGTCGAGGCAGCTGGCATCCAGCCCTATTACCACCCCCAGGCCTGAAACAGTCCTCCCGGAGCCTCATGAGATGAGAGGCTGGAGGAGAGGAGGCTCGAGAGAGGGAGAAGCCCCCGCATTCAGCAGCCCTGGGAGGGGCAGGACTGACCCCTCTCCCCTCCTGCGCTTACTCCCGCCCGGCTCCCCACGCCCACGGGCATCAAAGAACAGGTGAGTCATTGACAAAGTCCAGACAGCCCAGCCCCCAAGACCCAGGCAGGGCAGAGAAGAGCAGAGAACTGACAGGGGAGGGCTTGCAAAAGAAGAACGAGGTGACCGGAGGCCTCTGGCGTGTCACCCAAGCTCTTCTGCAGGAGAAACCCCTCTGCCAGAGCCCCGGTAAGTCTAGGGGCTGCTCAGAGCAGAGGGGGAGACCAGGGCAGGTCCATGTGAGCGCAGTGTGCCCCCCCTGGAGAAGGCTGAAGGAAGACCCTGAACACAGGAGACAGTGTAGCAGAAGGGACACAGGGTTCAGAGGCCAAGAGAGGCCAAATCTACTTCATGCTGGCAGATAGAGGTTGTCTGGGGAGGGAGCGTCGGGCTGGAAGCCGAGCCAAGGAGAGGAGGGGCCTAGAACCCATGAAGTTGGGCGTTCAGGGCCCAAATGCACCTTCACTGGGCACTGCCTGCCAGGGTGGGGCAGGACTGACCTGGACAGATACCTTCACGCTCGCTCTTCCCCTGCCGGGTGAGTGGATGTGGGCCTCCTCCCAGATGCTCACACAGGAAAATGAGTACCCAGGAAACCAGCCCCAGGGAGCTGGAAAGGGCGTTGACCTTGGCCGCCAGTGGGCACGGCTGGGCGCCAGTCAGGGAGTCCTCTGTTCCCCCCCGTGGGGGGTTCCCAGAGCGTGCTCCCAGCCCCGGAGCAGCACAAGTCACACAGTCACTATGGGGAGAGGGTTCCGCGGTCACCTCAGGGGAGAAGCCCTGCCTACTCTGCTGCCTCCTCAGCATCATCAGGGTCCCTGGCCCATTAAAGGTTCTGAGAAGTCCTGTAAGGGAGAAGCCCCCTGCCGAAGGCTTTGGTCTGTCCACCGCCCACCCTCATTGTGCCCCGGCCTTCATGTACAAACCCACACATCAGCCTCCGGGCTGAGAGGACCTTAGCTGAACAGCCTTCCCCTCGCCCCTGCTCCCTCCTCTCTCCTGAGCTCTCTAGAAGGTGGCGGCAGCCTCAGGAAGCTCCAGCTCTCACAAAGCCGCCTGCAGCTCCCCACCCGCCCCAGCCCTGTGCCCCGCTCCTTCCACCTCCGGCATGTCCACCGGAGCCGTCCTGAGATCCTCGGAGGATGCTGTTCGCAGGCCTAATACCAGGTGGCAAGACAGCCAAAGGCGGCATGCGGATTCCTCAGGGGGTCGTGGAGTCACCCCAAGTCACCCCTGCCACCCTCCTTCCGCCATGCTGTAGGGCCATGCCTAAGCGTGTCCTTGCCTGTCCCTGTCAACCCCAAGCCCCCCGCCCCAGCGGTAGCCAGGCCTGGGAGCGCCCACGGCGCCCACACCAGGCCTGGGAAGAGCAGGGGCCTCCTAGCCATTCCCCGTGTGCAGGGCCCCGGCGTCCTGTGTTCCGGCCAGACCCACCGTGGAAGCCTGGTTTCTGAGCTCTGGCTGTGGGCTGGTCCCCGCAGTCTACACAACCTGGGTCTCCCAGGTGCTGAGAAGCCCCAAAGCCAAGAAGGCCCCAGTTCCCTTCTCCCCTGTCCCTGTCTAAGCGGTGAGAACCAGCCTGGCGTCTGCTCCAACCTGGAGACTTCCCTCTCTGGGCAGTGACCCCTCCTCTGCGCACGTGCAAGCCAGCAGCACCCCTTCCCGTGGCCCACGCGCTCCCAGGTGCAGCTCTCTGGTCTGCCCACTGGCTACCCACTGCCGCCAGCACATCCTGGCCCCACCATCACAGACAGATCTGCATGGCACTGTGACCTCTCGCAGGCCCGATCTTAGCAACTTTCCCCGGCCTGAGCCCTCCCTGACCGATGACACCAGCCTCCGAGGGTCTGCTTTCAGACTCCCGCCCCAGCAGGGGCCAACCCACACTGAACCGAGCGCAAGTCCTGGAATACCGTAAGTTCAAAATGTGCATGGTTGTCTCTTCTTGCCCTGTGCAGTATTGTCACCTCTGGCTTGCAGTCTCCAAATGGCTTGGTTTAATGGCCAATGAGTCATCCCTCTCCCCCTCAGGCCGTTTGCACCCGAACTTCCCGGCCTCCAGACCAGTGGGTCTGACCCAGCTGAGGGAGTGGGGCCACTGTCTGCAGGAGGGGAGGGGCTGGCCAAATCACCCGCCTGGGGGCACCCTGGTGAGGCCCACGCTCCTTCCCGCAGCCCTAGGGTGACAGGTGCAGCTGGGTGGGGCAGGGCGTGTGTCTGGGGCCAGACAGTGCCTGGGCTTTCATCTTGAGCCCCTGACCTTTCTGTGCCTCCGTTCCTTATCTGAGGACTGGGGTACAAACTGGGGACCCACCTTCATAGATCATCGTGGAGACTAAATGATTTGACACATGAAAAGCGCTTAGCACAGCTCTTGGCACATCGTAAATGCTCAACAAATATCAGCTATTCAGGGGTGTTCGTGTTCCCATTTGAGAATACGGCCTCCAGACGTGACCAGGACTGGGACCTTTTGACTTGAGACTTCTCAAACAGAGGGTTCCAAGACCGTCAGGAGGACACACACCACACTCCCTGCAGCCCCTCTCTTCAGGGGTATGGTGTGTTTGGAGCAGAAGATTCCAGACACCATCCCACAAACTGACCCCCCAGCCCAAGGCCCCCGGCCCGAGACTCGCTGCCCCTTGGAGCCCCTCACACAGGAAGGTGCCTCGAGCTGGGGGGCCAGGGAGGCTGAGTGCTGTGGATTGAACTGTGTCCCCCAAATTCACAGGTTGACACCCTATCCCCCAGTGGGACTGTGTTTGAAGATGGGGTCTTTCAGGAGATGATTGAGGTTAAATGAGGTCCTGAGGGTGGGACCCTAATCCAGTGGAACTGTGTCCTTATGAGAAGAGGAAGGGACAGCGGAGCTGCCTGCTCAATGGGAGACATGAGAGGACACAGCACGGAGGCCCGTCTGGGAGCAGGGAGGACGGCCTCCCCAGGAACCGAGTCTGTGGCCCGTCACGCCCACCGCCCTGGGCCCAGCTCAGACTCAGCCCGAGTGGGGGAGGCCTGGGGGCTGCAGCTCAGGGTGAGGGCAGCCTGGGAGCCGCCCCTCAGGGAGGCAGGGGCAGGTGTCTCATCCCTAAACCATTAATTAGCGCACTGGGTCTCAAACTCCCCGGGCATCAGACCCCGAGAGGATGTGTTAAAACGCAGATTGCTGACGCCCCACCTCGGAGCTTCTGATTTGGTCTAGCGCGGGGCTGGGCAGTGTTTACTTCTAACAAGTCCTCAGATGATGCAGGTGCTGCCGCCCGGGGGTCCCACTTTGAGAACCACTGCATCAGGGACTGCTGGTCAGAGGCACCTTCCTCCATCCCCAGATGCAGTCCTGGCGCCAAGGACAGCAAAGAGGAGGGGAGGGGACTGACCGTGCCCGGCTCCTGCGGTGTGGCTGGCCCAGGCCTCAGCCCGTCCAACCTTCAGGACAGATCGGCAGGTGGACGTTACCATCCCAATTTATGGACCAAGAAACCTGGGCTCAGAACCTTGAACTGACACGGTCACTCAGACCCGCATGGGGCCAGAGCCCCTGCTGTTCCCTCCTCCCTGGACGTGCAGGCCAGCCCCAGGCCTCAGAGCACCCACATGTCCCCAACGCCACCGCTGAAACCAGGGAGCAGGCATAGACGAGGCTTCCTGCCCACCCTGCGCGGGGGACTCCGGTCTCCTCCTCATCTCAGACGCCGCAGCCGAGAGAACGAGTTGCCGTTTTTCACCATCTTCTCCCAGCATGGCTCCCAGCTCCCCCGAGCTTGTTGAAACGCAGGGGAGGTAGGAAGGAAGGTCCTGCCAGCGGAGCCCTGTGTGGCAGGTCTCCATGACAACTGAGCTGCAGTTGTCCGTAATGACAATTAACTTCAGAGTTGATCTTGCCGCTGGACCCTTCTGGTGGGAAGGGAGGAGGCAGGAAGCTGGTGGGGGCTGGGGGGTTGCCAAGCCTCTGGGTCATTCCTTGTCTGGAGACTTCAGTGACCAGCACGGCAGAGGCAAATGCCATGCAAAGCCGGAAGGGACCCTGGGCTGGACGAAGACCTCAAAGAGGCTGGCTGCATGTGGGGCCTTGGCAGGGGCTCCAACACCCAGCGCTGCACTTACTTCCCTGAGCGCCCTCTCGGGGGACCTGAGAGCCCAGGACAGAATCCTGGACACCAGAGCTCCTGGGTCCTTGTCCTGGCTCTGCCTGCCTTGGATGGTTCAGAGCTCAGCCTCACTGAGAACCGAGAATGTGGAGCACAGAAGACTCGGGTCCCCAAGCCCATGGGTGTTTGTAGGGGTGGGGGCTGCCCCAAGGGGAGCGGAGGGGCAGTGGCTAAAACCCAGCCAATCCCTTCCCCCGACCCTGCTTCAGACAGGGTGCAGTAAGTAACAATGACAGCTGGTGTTCATGGTGTTCACTGCGCACTTACTATGTGCCAAGCCCCAGGCTAAGCCTCTTCCACATATTTGATCCCAGGAAATCTTTCAACCACCTCTCAACGATCTATCATTACACACATTTGGCAGATGAACAAACGAGACACGGAGGGGCTGGGGAGGTTTGGGCCCAGGCAGCCACGTCTCAGCGTCTGCTCCCGTGGAGTCTCTGCTTTTAATTGTTGTACATATTGGGGTTCTCCAAGGTTTTGGTTGGGGAGAAAAAGGGATTCTGCTTCCAAAAGCAGTTTGAAAACCACTGCTATGGCCCAAATCTCCCCACTTCCCAGAGAAGGAGACTGAGGCTCTAAAAGGTAAAGCGGTTCATCCAAACTCACGCGGCTCTAAGTCAACACACCAAAAGGCAATGCAGTCAATGTGTCATTAACTCTAATGACTTACAGCCTTACAGTGATTCATAATGGATGGATTTTTTTTTTTTTTAAAGATTTCTGCCAGCTGGGCGCGGTGGCTCTCACCAGTAATCCTAGCACTGGGAGGCCAAGGTGGGAGGATTGCTTGAGCTCAGGAGTTTGAGACCAGCCTGAGCAAGAGTGAGACCCCATTTCTACTAAAAATAGAAAAATTAGCCAGGTGTGGTGGCACATGCCTGTAGTCCCAGCTGCTTGGGAGGCTGAGGCAGGAGGATTGCTTGAGTCCAGGAGTGTGAGGTTGCTGTTAGCTAGGCTGATGCCATGGCACTCTAGCCTGGGCAATAGAGTGAGACTCTCAAAAAAAAACAAAGAAAAGATTTCCGCTGAGTTTAGGCTAACCCTTCTCCATTTGACTTTAGAATAGCATTCGGGGTGTGCTGGACTTGTCTGTGTCCAGTTGCCTGCTGCTTTACTGGAGGAAACAGAGGCAAAGAGCAAGGACCTCTGCACGCAGGACAGAGGAGAGGCTCAACCCAGCATGGGTTGGGTTGCCAATCCCCTAGAAGCTGAGACTGAGGGTCAGAGTGGAGGTCTGGAGGTTAGGGCAGATTGGGGAAGACAGAGAGGAGAGGTTGAGGAGTGAGGAAGAGGAGACAAAGGAACAAAGAGAGGAGGCTGAAAGGGAAGGAAGGGGAGATGCAGGACATTTAAAAATATATTTGTAAGAATTCCTCATCCTCAAGAATAGTATTTTCAAGAATGTATTCAGTATACTTGAGACTTTAGTCAATCATATTTACAGATGCAGTGATATGACTGGAATTACTTCAGAATAATCCGGATTTGGGAGAGGAGAGAATGGGCGGGAGGGAAGTTGAGATGAAACTGGCCGTGTAATCTCTGTCACACTGCACGTGGGCACCCCGGGCTCATTGTATTAGTCTATTTTTGTCTACGTTTGAAATTCTCCATCATGAAAAAGATTTTTTTAAAGTATGTAGTAATACGTTCCAGAATTTTTTAATGAATAGTTTTTGAATATAGTTTTCTTTATAAGAATATATTAATGAATCAATGTCCTCTGTCTTCCTCCCACGCTCCTCAGCCCCTCCTGCCTCTGACCCTGGGGCCTCTCCCTCCCTCCCTGCCTCTCTCACTTGCTCTCTCTCTCTCTCTCTCTCTCTCTCTTTCTCTCTCGCTCTCTCTCTCGTCCTCCAGTCAGAGCCAAAGCTAGCAGGTGCGTGCTCACTCTCCTCTGTTTGGAGGAAACCCAAGGCATTTGTTAAAATACTGATACAAAGGAAAAAATAAGCATTAGTCAAACAAAACATCACGGAAATCTTCCAAATCCACTGCATCCCACACAATTTGCTATACATTTTCTATTTTATAAATAGGTTAAAGAAACCAGCAAATTTGATGACTTGGCCATTTGTCAAATTGGCTTTGGGCGACCCACTCTGGGCACACTGATTGCTTCTATGAGGTGGTGCGTGGCCTGTGCTATTCTAGTACCCGCAAGTGTTCTACCGCAACGAAGTTGAGTTGCAAGAATTTTTCTCGAGGAAGTCTCCTCCCTTTTCTGACTCAGTTTCCCTGTCTGTACAAGAAGTGAAAGGATGAGATGTTGGTGGAGCCCCTTCCAGGCCCAGGGTGTGACACTGCTCGGCACTAACCTTCTTCCAGGGACAGTTGGTGCTACAGTGCTGGGAGCCATTCTGGCCCTGCCCTGAACCCACAGAGACAGAGAGCTCAGGTCTCCCATCTCCCCTCCCTGCTCGGCTGCGCATGGAGCGGTGGAGGAGCAGGAGTGAGAGCAGCTGCAGGGAGGCCTCGGCCCCTCCCAGGCAGGTGCTCACTCAGCCCCACCTGCCCGGCCTCAAAGGAATAGGCGGACCTCCCCGCCATGTGGCCATGTGGGAGGGGCAGTGAGGACCAACGGTGCCAGTTTGCCGAGGACGGGGGGCCTCCCACAACACCAGACTTTCAGTGCTAAAACCAGGGCCACCTGGTCAATCTGGGACAAGCTGGTCACCCTACTCCCAGGGAGGTGGCCGTGCAAGGTAACAGTAACGAAGAACAAAGAACGTGGGAAGGGAAGAAAGTTCTAGTTTTGTTGTGATTACCCAGCGTTGGGAGGTGCGGAAAGAAGAGGCTGTTTATAAACTGCAAGTCCTAAGATTGAACAGCCTCCCATCGGGCCAGCACTGGTCAGGGAGGCCTGACTGCAGGACGTTTGCATTCCTGGTGTTACGAAACTCTCTCAGCCAGAAAAGGCAGTGAAGCCAGTGTTAGAAATCCTGCTTCCTGGAGTAGGTCGGCCCGTGAGAAACAGAGGCTGCCCTGATGGAGGATCAAGGGAGGTGGCTTCATCCGGGCGGAGCTGGCCACAAGGAGAGGAGTCACCCCGGCCCATGGGGGTCTTGTCTCTGTGCATCGGTCACACCCTTCCTGTCGGATGCTGCACCTCTCCAGCGTCCCAGAGGTCTCAGAGAGGTCAGATGCCACATCAGCCCTATGCATCCGCAGGGAGCCCGCCAGGACCTAAAATCCTCGGGCGCAGACGTGCAAGGCCAGGCGGGGTGCGGCTGGGGCTGCCACCCGCTCCCCACACACTCAACACACAGGGTTCTCACTGCTTTTAAAAGGGCCTGTGTCCGAGTGTCCCTGTGACTCCTTTGCATGGGTGTGTGGGTCATTTCCTCCATGTTGAGCCTCCCAGGAGGGAGGACACTGAGCAGAATGTCACTGTGATGACTCAGGAGGGAGAGGACTGAGTCACCACAATTGCTTGTTCCAAGCCGCCAATGTGCAACCACCAGTCCTCAAGGTGGGTCCCGTTAAGGACCTGCCGCTAAGCTCTCAGCCCAGTTTTGATTAAAGCTATGTGTATTTGTTTTCTCACACTGTTGTGACTAAGTACCACACAGTGGCTTAAAACAACACAAATTAATCATCTTACAATTCTGCAGGTCAGAAGTCCAGACGGGTCTCACTGGGCTAAAATCAAGGTGTTGGCAAGGTTTCTTTCCGGTGGCGCTGGGGGCAAATCCATTCTCGCCTCTGGCAGC
>CAUYSK010090863.1:0-49439 GCA_963575035.1 Avahi laniger | reverse complement strand
AAGTTTGGATTTTATTGAGATTTTAGGGTTTGGTTTGTCAGGGAGAAAAAAACTTTTCTTCTACTCTCTTATGTTTAGCCTATGGAGGCCTGCAAATTAAAGTAACAAAAACCAGATTAGCAAGAGAAAAGATAGACTTTTGTTCACCAGTGGATGCTAGAGTTCACAGAAAATTGTGACTCAAAAAGGTATTAGAATTTGGGGCTTATTTACCATCTTAATACTGGAAGAGGGAGGGAAGAAAAGGCACTTATAGGGAAACAAATGACTTTTAGGAAAGATAAATGAGCCTTTAGGAGAAAAGATATGATAGTTTTATGATATCTATTTACGTGATTTCTTATCCCAGTGCTAACTTCCAGCGTCCAGGAATAGGAGGCAACCTCCCCTAGTTATGAACCTCCCAGGAAGGGGATTTTTGGCAGTTGAATTATTTTGGTGGAGAGGCTCTGCTTTCAGACAGATAAAGGAAGTTCAGAGAAAAGACACTTCACTGTGATATATTCTGGATCCTTTTGGGTTTAAGGTGAGCATTTCAATGAGGGGCTTGGAGGGGGATGGTTAATTAGGATTAAGTAAGGATCAGGATGTAATAGTTTAGGATTAGTGGGAAAAACAAAAAGAGAAATTTTAGGTGAAGGGGTCAAACAGTCTTGGTGCAAAAACAGTTTTTGCTTTCTATGGAAGAGCTTATATTTCCTATAAATTGCTGCTATAGTGAACAAATAAGTTACTTGCTTGGACACGAGTCTCCTGCAATAGCAAAGTTATGCTAATGAATACAACAGAATATTAAACTCAAGTTAACGTGGACCACAGACTGCCTGGGGGTAGATGGTCTCCATCCTCATCACAGTCAGCCTACCGAACTCCTGTTCCCCCTTTGGTTTATATACCATTTATCCTTCTTATCTGTCTGCCTTTAGCAAGCACCTTTCCATCAGTATTCATTGCTTTTGATAATAATTTCATTTGCACTTTAAAAAGGTTGACCTTTGTCCCTTAATTCTGACTTTGAAATGTTCTGACACCCAGATCACTTGAGTTACTTTTTCAGCAGTGTTCCTTAATCATTTTATTGAGACGTGATACATATGATATGTGACCACAGTGCACAATCACGTCTGTCACATATAAAGACCAAAACCAGTATCAAACACTCCAGGCCGAATGCCATAGAAGATAAAATATTAATAATCTAGACAAAGAATCTACTTCCCTGCTGCTGTGTACACCTGCATCCCCTTCCAGCGGCTTCAGCACAGGGACCTGCCTGTCCTGCCCTTACCCTGGCTTCCTTGGGGACCAGCCAGCTCTTTCCCCAGGGCCACTCGGGAGAGGCCCTGTCCCACAGGAGTATAGAGGTGTCTTGTCCCCTCCATGTGAGCTACAGAGAAGGTCAACCCCCAGTCAATCCTCCAGGCTTACTGATGATGATGATGATTAAAAGAACCGACTGCCTGGGCATTGAACAAAGCCATCAGGGACATTTAAAGGGCCCTTGGGGATATCCAAGCCTCTGTCACTTTCAGTTCTCTCTCCCTGGCCTGTCACACAGTAGGTACTGCAGAAAGATGTTTAATAGTTTCTACTTCATAGACTTCTTTCTAAAGCCCAAGAGCTTCTCCCTTTCCAGTCTCTGAAACTTCTAGCCTACGCATATCGACATTCCATCAAAAGAGCTCTAATGAGATACAGTCCTTTGGAAAGGGCAGTGAAGAATGAGCTGATTCCCAGGGACCCAGGCCAAATTCTGAAAGAAGGAAGCTTGATTCTAGCAATCTAAAATGTTCTTCACCTCTCTGTGACTTCTCCACCCAGGTCCTCGCAGGCTTGCACTGTCCCTTGTTTGTCCCAGACCCTCTGACGTGGAGCCTGATTTAGGTCCACTGTCTCAGCACGATCTCACCTCCTTCAAAAGCAACGTTAACTTGTCCCCCATCTTTGACTACTCAGGAATTTGCTCTAGGAGAACAGTTATTAATCAGTTAATAGGTTACTCCTCCAAGAGTACCCAGTCATGAAAAACAGATGAGCTATCTTCCTCATAAAGGACAGTAGCACAGGTACTCTCGGAAACCTGAGTTGGAGCTAATGTTTGTGCAAGCAAAACGGCTGTATACAGTGGTGTACCTTATGTATTGCACAACCTAAATGGGAGTGGTAGCCCCTAGAATTGTGCAGAGACAGCCAAGCAACTTTTGTGGGGTCCCTCAAATTGCATGCTATAAATACCCCCATGTAGGACCAGCATTGGATTTACCAGAAAAAAACATACATGCTTTGCTTTTCTGGTGGTGATGGTTGATGCAAACTCACTAATCTCCATTTTCTCTGTCACTTTAAGATTTAGCTGGCTGGCTTTTAAGGTTCACAATCAAAATCCTCTGTATGCCATGCTAATGAGGGAGAAGAAACTTTTAATCTCATCTCATTTCACCTTTTATCTTATATTATCAATAATACATATTATGTTAGTTTAAAAACCGATGTATCCTGAGCAGTGTGAATTGTGGATGTACAGGGACCAGGTGTTTTAGTTCAGAAAGGCTTTATCAGAATTCTGTGCAGGATGGGGAGTTATGTGTAATTTCAAAAGGCTATAAACTAATTTGATATTTTGGAAAAATTATTTTTGGTGCTATCATCTAAAGAGAGCAAAGGCTGAGAAAATCTGATAGACAGAAGGGATTCTCAGGCAGTGGGATGTATTCCTTCAGTGAACACATTGGAAACCCTTACAGGAGAAGGGGAAAAGACCCCCATTTTTGTTAGCAAAATAGAGCATGGTTACAAAGAAACACTCTGCAAACCACCCTATGTAAATTAACCTCCAGTCGGACCAGAGCTCATATCTGCAAATGTGTCAAGATCCTATTAGAGCACAGTAATAAATAATAGTAAAGAAAGCAGACTTGGCCTCAGACAGATCCAGGTTTACAGCTTTGACTCTGCCATTCTTGAGCTGGGTGATCTTAGACAAATTATTTAATCTTCTTGAATCTCACTTTTATCATGTGTAAAATGCAGTTAATCAGCAGTCATTGTCTCATAGGAAAAATGCTATGGTGACATAATGTGTATAAAAGGCTAGTCCCAGAAAGCACACAATAGATGGTAGCTATTACTAATATAACCATCCTGAACATTTTAAACCATCATTTGATTTCATAAGTTACCCCAAATTTCTCACCCATTCGAAATCAGAGCTCCTGAATCTATGTGTATGTGTGTTTAAGTATTCTGGTTTGAAATGCAAGTGACATTTGCCCATATCCATTGTTCGAGAATAATCTCCAGTGGCTTCGCCTACTACTAGATCAGCCAAAGAGACAAGTAAGAATCTCTGTGCCTCTGGGAAGCCCTAACAACCTCTGGAAGGCAAGAGAGAAAATTTCCCTGAATGAGTAATTACTACAAACCCTGTAATGACAGAGAACAATCGCTGGGCTGAGAAACCAACAGGGCACAGCTATGTCCATGGTCCGGGTTGCTGCTTGCAGAATATAGCTCCATTTTCCAAACCCAGATAAAAGAAAAAGATGCTAAATCGGCTCAGGCTCTGTCCGTTTGACTCTAAACGCCCACCCATATTCAAAGAGAGCCAAAAATCTGGGTGTTTTGGCATCATATAGATAAAATACCCATTTTTAAATTGAATATTTTACAAGTTATTTGGACATCTGACAGCATGTATTTATTTATTTATGTATGCCCTACGTCCTTCCCAAAGGCTTCGAGATGGCAATGCTGTATAGACAACCTCAGGTTATAATTTGCTCTACAAAACCTCTAGCGTCACGCCTTACAAAAAGCTAGTGTTTGAAGAGGAGGAGTTATGAGCTTCTGTAAACACAACACCATTAATTTTAAGTAGCAAACTAAAATAACAAACGATATATTAGGCATAAAATCTAATCTGCAATTGTATCTTAAAGTACCAGCACGAAAACATAATCATTTTAACTAGATGAGGGCGCTCTTTATTGTAACAACATTAATCTGCAAAATCCATTTGCATTTAGCTACGTGTTTGACACCGACACAGTTGCAGAAGCAAACTTCCTAAGGCTGAGGCTACGACCACACCACTCTGGTCAAAATCGCCCAGAACAAAAAAATTCAGTTGGTCTTTAAATGAGAAAAGAAAGAACACGTTTTATGTCACACCAAGACTTAAGGTTTTATTTTTTCACATCATTCATATAACACAGCCATGAAAGGAAATCACCAAATTATAGACTCAGCAGCAGTAGTGACAGCCTCCTCTGAGCAAGTACTACAGGCCAGATACTTTACATACACGAAATATGATGGCCCAGAATGAGGTCCTTTCCCCTAGTTCAGGTTGGGTATATACTATCATTAGGTCTTCATCATCATTATTATGTTTTATTAATAATAAATTAAACATAAGTGCCTGGGCTAGTTTACAAATTATACAAGCATTAATTTCTAGTCTGTAGTCTAAGCAGTACTTTGAAAAGAGTATGTTTTCTCAGACTAAAACATGATACATTCTTCTGAGTGTGTGTTTATACACAAGAGCAAACTAACTGCGATTCCATCAGACTCTGTCCAAGATCATGTATTTGCTGCCTTTACTAAACACTTCTCACTAGGTGTCAGGCACAAGCTGACCTCATTTGGCCCATATCACAAGACTGTGAAGAAGGCATTCATGAGCTTGCCTTACAGTCGGGGAAACTGAGGCTCAAATGCACCACCCAAAAGTGGCAGAGAGAAGAGGTCCATCTGCTTGGCCCCAAAGAGCACCCCTGTTATCACCACATTCTCCCACCCTTTCTTAACATGTTGTCTGATCTTTCACTTGCATTATTTCTTCATATGGCTTCTTGCTCCCAGTACCAACAGTATGTAATCAAGTAAAGCTCACTGTCAGATTTTATCTTTATTATTTCTCTTGTGAATAAAATTAAAACACCAAAATCATGAGACTGCTGTTCAGATTGGCATACGCTCTCTCTGGATGGAGGTCAACTCCCCGGTCCCCAAACAACTGGGACAACGATCTGATGGCTGCCACACTGGCTTTAGGTGACCAGAATGTGAGTTCCCCTTTTGTTCATAGGACAGGCCACATGCGGCTTCCCAAAGAGACTGTGAGTTAACACTGAGCACAAGGGCCATGCCTCACACTGTATTCTCCCAACAGATGCTGAAACATGTGGCACAGCCCTGTGCTTTGATATAGTAAGTGTATATTATTATATAGTAAATGTCCAATAAATATAAGCCGAACTGACTCTAACTTGATCACATCAAGACTGTGAGAATCTGGTTGCCAGACAGCCTCTCCCTTCCGAGCCAGTTCAGTAGCCCGAGAAACGGTGAGTGGAAGACGACAGAAGCCACATCACGGTTACCCGAATTTAACCTCTCCTGTACTTCACACGTCCGTTGTCCTGCTCACACTCAATCTTTGTAATAATCACAGAGGACTGCTTCAGTGCCAAACCACCTCCTAACCTTCCTGTTACCGCTCTAAATTCCTCCATCATAATATAGTCCATCATCCGGCAAAACTTTAAGGGTTTACTAACGCTGGGCAAAGCGGTAGGGAGGAAGTATGATGGGGAGAGGAAAAGTTACTGCCCTACTTTGAGGGATCACCCCATCTAGTTGGGGAAAAGATGAGAATATCAATCACAATGGACCACGTGCCAAGGCGGAAAGTGAGGAGGTGTCTTCCTGAGGGGGTCGGGCACCACTTGCCCGCCACCCCCACCCTGAGTCAGCCCAGCCATCTGCCTCCTTCCTCCTCATCCAGTGAGCTGTTAGTAAAACCGAGGGGGTCAGTGCCTCCCTGCACCTAGAGCATCTCCATTCTCATCTGTCCCTTGCCCTTAGTCATTGACTCAGCCCCCCAGCGATGAAAAGAGAGGCCACCAGACATGAATCCCTAAATTTCTCCCATCCTGAAAATATATCTGTCACAGCGTTCACTGGTCTTTCCATCTTCTTCTGGGTCCTTCTTTCAAAAGCTCCTCCCGCCATGGAGTTTTGGGATAGAGTCTCTCCTGCCTCCTTGGGCTGCACTAATACTCCTCCTTCCAGTTGCCCAAGCCAGACATCAGTCCCTCCAGATCCCTTCTTTCACAGTCCCCCCATGGGAGCAATGGTAATGCTTGGTTAGATTCATCTCTTTCAAGGGATTTCTCTTGAATACCTCTTGAAACTGTCCCTCATCTCCAAAGAACAACCACATGTGTCATCGAAACCAGATTGTGCAACTTCTCTCTTAACATATTTCAGGGAGTCCCCGTGGCTTTTAGATGGGCATGCAAGACTTTTCGTCATTCGACTCCTGCCCACCTACTCAGTCTTCTTTCTTACTGCTTCCCCTTTCAAAAACTAAGTTCCCCAAACCCCAAAACTACTTATGATAACTTAGATAATCCATGCTTCTCCACATCATCAAGGCTTTGTTGAGTTCTTCTTCTGAATCAACCTAAACTTTTCTCTCTTCTTCACTCTCATGTTCCCCTGGTTGCCAAATTTTGCTAAGCTCACCTCTTAAATGGTTCTTTATTTAGTTTAATTAACATATTTACTTTTTGAGACAGGGTCTCGCTCTGTTGCCCAGTCTAGAGTACAGTGGTGTCATCATAGCTCACTGCAACCTCACACTCCTGGGCTCAAGTGAGCCTTCTGCCTCAGCCTCCCGAGTAGCTGGGACTACAGACACGCACTACCATGCCTTGCTAATTTATCTATTAATATTTTTTGTAGAGACAAGATCTCGCTGCATTGCCCAGTCTGGTCTTGAACTCCTGGCGTCAAGTGTTCCTCCTGCCTCATCCTCCCAAAGTGCTAGGATTACAGGCAAGAGCCACTGTGCCTGTCCTAAATGGCTCTTTAATGTGACACTTCTTATCCAACAGCAGCAGAATGCAAATTCTTCTCAAATGCATATGGAACATTCTCCGGGATAGATCAATGTTAGGCCACTTCAATGTGTCCCCCAGGAAGCACGTGTTGGAAACTTAATCCCCAATGCAACGGTGTTGGCAGGTGGCACCTAATGGGAAGTGATTAGACCATGAGAGCAGAATGAATGGATTAATGCCCTTATCATGGGAGTAGGCTCATTATAAAAGAGGGAGTTCAGCACCCTTTTAGTCTCTCTCTCACCTCTCTTGCCTTTCTGCCGTCTGCCAAGGGATGACACAGTGAAAATGCTGCCCCCATCGCTCCCACAATCTTGGACTTTCCAGCGTCCAGAATCATGAGCCAATAAATTTCTGGTCATTCTAAGGTATCCAGTCTCAGGTATTCCACTATAGCAGCATAAAATGGTCTAAGACAACCACAAAACCAGTCTTAACTAATTTAAGATGATTAAAATCGTATCAAATATCTTTTCTGACCACAATGGCATGCAACTAGAAATCAATACCAGGAAGAAAACTGAAACATTCACAAACACATGGAAATTAAATATCATGCTCCTGAATGACCACAGGTCCAAGAAGAAATCAAAAGGAAAATTGTAAAAAAATATCTTGAGACAAACAAACACGGAAACACAACACACCACGATTTATGTGATGCAGCAAGAGCAGTTATAAAAGGGAAGTTTATCGCAATAAACATCTATATTAAAAAAAAAAAGAAAGATCTCAAATAAACAACCTAACATTACGCTTCAAGGAACTAGAAAAAGAAGAACAAACAAAGCCCAAAGTTAGCAGAAGGAAGGAAATAACAAAGATCAGAGCAGAAATAAATGAAACGGAGACTAGGAAAACAATGGATAAGATCAACAAAACTAAGAGTTGGTTTTTTGAAAAGATAAACAAAATTGACAGACCTTTAACTAGACCAGGAGAAAAAGAGACAAAATTCAAATAAGTAAAAGCAGAAATGAAAGAGAAGACATTGCATCTGATTCTAAAGTGATGCAAAGGACCGTGATAGACTACTACGAACAGTTACACACCAATAACTTGGATAACCCGAAAGAAATGGATAAATTCCTACAAACATACACTCTGTCAAGACTGAATCCTAAAGAAACGAAAAGTCTGAACAAACCATTAACAAGGAGTTCGAATCAGTAATAAAAAAATTCCCATCAGAGAAAAGCCCAGGAACTGATGGCCTCACAGCTGAATTCTACCAAACACTTAAAGAAGAATTGGTTCCAATGCTTCTCAAATTCTTTCCAAGAAATGAAAAGGAAGAGAGAGCAGAACGGTGGTTGCCAGGGTTGGGGTGAGCAGGGAGTGGGCTTGTTTGTACAGGGCTATTCCACATGCATCCAGGGAGGCATTTTTGCCAAAAATGCCAAACAGAGATGGAAAGTTTGCAATAGTTCACTCCGCATAGTCCACATTTTTCCTCAATGTTCTAGAATTTGTTTTTCAGATAGTTTTATTACATGGAAAACACACAATCTTTGTTATTGAGAGCTTTTTTTCCTTTTTTCCTTCTTTTTCTCACCCTTGATGTGCTGGTTTCACCTTGGCCACCAGAACGTACCAACGTGGGCCACAGACTACTCTATAAACGAGGAGGGAGCATTTGGTTCCACTTTAATGAGCCGATGTGGGTTATTCCGTATGGTAATACACATTTATTTTGAATTCAGGGAATACGGACTTTTTTTTTCAGACATATGTCTTTTTCCTTGGATTTTTCTTTGAGACTCCCGAAAGGACAATGCCAGGCTGCTGTAAGCCGTGGGAACATGATAGATTGTCCTGCACAAACATATGCCATTTCCTTCCTCCCCCTTCTAAAGAATGGTAAATTTTTTTTTATTGTTGTTTTTGAACATGGTCTAAAGGGTTACCCTAAAGTCACATTATGGTGGCCTCACAGCTGAAAGCTTAGAGTAACCACTATTCTTATGGGCCGTATCCGGTCATTGATTTTTACATAGAACTCCCCATTGATTTCAACAGGGAGTTTTTCCCTGGGATCGATGGCAAGATATAGCCGACGACATTAAGCATAGATAAAAGACCCTTGAGTTAACTGTCGACAGAACCAAAATTTAGATGTAAACTCATTTAACAAAAATTGGCTTTCAAAGGTTCATCAGAAAATAAAAAAAAAGCATTTCAAAACGTCTTTCCCCCCACTTCAGAATAATGCAAATAAGATTTCTTATTCCCAAATCACTATTTCCTTAGATTTGCCTTTTTTACATTCCATGTTTATTAAAATCACATTCTCATTAGTATATCTAATAGATTTAAAAATTTTTTTAAAGATGTGGGTTTTGCCCTCAAACGATATATATTATAATATCTAGTGGGGAGAAAAGATGGGTACACACATAACCAACACAAAGTGGGAGGAAAAAGGAAAAAGAACAGAAAAAGGAGAGAGTGTTTTAAACTCCGGAGTGTTAACAAAGAAATCTTTCTATACTATGTATACAGCATCCCAAGTGATGGAAGTAAAAAAATAAAAATTAAACTGTCCAAATTTTTTAATAGTATATGCTACCCCACATTCATTGGCCCTGTGCAGATCCTGGGATTATGTATATTTCAAGCCAGATCACCCGCTGCTGACAGAATGGGCTGTCAGTGTGGTAACCTTACCTCCCAGTGTTCCCGGGAAGTTGCACTTTGCACCTTATGTCCTTAGTAATTACTGAGGGTACCTGCTGACACTCTGCAAAGTGACGCCTTTGAGTTGAATTCCGCAGCCACACTTTTGGCCACGCTGATGTCAAGATCTGTTTCGTTGTGGCAAGTCACTGAGAGATGGAAAAGAGGAAGTGAAGCACTGTTGTGTGCTGACCTGGGGCTCGGAGCCTTGGGGGGCCAGGGCTCCAACTCCAAGGCTAGGCGGACGGCAGTGTTCGGCAGGGCGATGCCCCAGGCCACCTGAGGCCACACAGATGGGCACTCTGCTATCCTTTTCTTTTTTTTTTTCTTTCTTTTTATTATTATTATTTTCTCTCTCTCTTTTCCCCTCCTTCCTTCCATCCTAGAGTCACCGGTTTCTGGACAGTTTATTCAGCAATAAACTTAATTCAGTTGCTCTACTACCAGCCTCCCCAAGAGCATCCAAAATCTCTTCCTGATGGTTGGAAAGTCATTCTTCGCAATCTGCCGGCTACTCAGTCAACAAATGTTTATTGAACAACTACTTGAGCCTGGCAAAGCACTTACATACCAGGGATATAATGATGAAAAGTCAGAAAAGAGCTGCAATCATTTCTCTATTTGGATTTTTACCAGGGTTCACTATGCCACAGGACAAATGCCACATAACCCTGATTTCAAATTTGCTGACAAATTGGACAGTAACCACATAAAATTTTCTTGAGGGTTTCATTAGTTTGAACAACTTAGGCTATTCAAACATTTTTCAAATTAGTGGGAGATCATTTGGGGTTGACTCATGTATATTTGAAATTGACATTAATTGCATTCAAACATTTCAGGGGCAATCATTCAAATTTGATATAAGCAGCCTTCATAAATATGTTGTATTTTTAATGAATTGTGTGGGCAAAAGGAAACACAATAGAGAAGTTTTGTTCATCGGACGTAAAAACAACTGTCTGATTGACAGATTAAAAAAAGATTCTTTCAGCGTAACATTTAGAAATGAGGTTTTGTTTCAATAGTTTTATTCTGTTTCTCTATTTTTTCCTCATCTTCATAAACCCAAGTGACGAAGCTCAGATTTTGCACAAGATAAGCTGCTTGTACTGACACTTGGGAAGTAAAATCTTAAATTTGAGGCAATGGCTATGAACATTGGCAAACTCATAGTTAATACATTTCAGACATTTGGCTACCAGAACTTTCAGTTAGCGAAGAGAAGTTTATATGGCTCTTGAAGTTATTTTATAGGAAACTGAACTGTATAGTTTTTCCATCTCATTGCTTCGACCATCTCTGCCCACCAATTCCCTTTCACTGCACCCAGTAGTTAAGCATGGGACTGGATTTGGACATTCAGAGCATGGCATTTAGATTTAGCCTTATTTGTAAACAGCATGATTCACAAAAATCCATGTGAATAACAAAAGGAAGAGGTCAGTGCAGTGTGAAGCTTTAATTAATGTGAAGCTAACCCAAGGATGTGCAAACTGCCAATTTCTTCCTGGCTGCACGCGAGGGTATCCGCCCAGATGCAAGAACAGTTTGCAATCTCCATAAAGCAACCACCACGCAAAAGATTGGTAGATCTGGGAAGACGTATTAAAAATGATCACTCTTCTTCTTAAGGATTACCCTCTGGGTAAAGAGTGAAGAAAATATGTTCATTTCCCTGAAGTCCTTCCCCGCCAGATAAAATCATTACATAATATTAGAAACCCAGAGGGTGGGATTTGCTTCCCTAGCAGAAAAGCCTTCCGTTTCTCACCAAGACAGCACACTTCCTGCTGGTGCCCTGAGCGGACAGCTGACTTCCCGCCTCCTGAATAAGATAGTTCAATTCCTCTCTCCGTCTCTCTGGCTCAGAAAACCTCTGCAGTCCAGAAGTCGTCCATGCACAGCTCATTTTGAGCCCAGCAGCGGAGTTCTTAGAATGTAAATTAAACTATTTCTTTGTAGTTAATTAAGCACCTAGATGCATACGAGGTTTATTGTGGGGATGGGCTTGGGGAAAGGTGTTGCTTTTTTTCTGTCCTTAGAATTATCTGTTTTCAACTGTAGCTCTTTGCTTTTCTGTACACACACACACACACACACACACACATCCCACTCACTCATGAGAAATTAGAAAAGGCTATCTGGAGTTTTGCCATCCCTTCCACCAGCCGTCCGTAGTTACTGATATGCATTATTTACAGCTGCGAAAGTCGTAAGTGCTATCTGGATTTTCTTCTGAGCTTGCAGAAGGATTGCACTTCCTTGCTCTCCTGAGGTCGGGTGTGGCCCTGGGGTGTGCTCTGGCCAGGGAAGGGAGGGGGCATGAGGACACGTCCCTTCCAGTCGGGAGCTGCAAGAGCCACGGTGCCACTGTCCACTGTCACCCTCTCTTCTTTCCTTCTGCCGCAGTGACCAACATTATTTTTTAGCTTGTAGTTGTTCTTTCATACTGGGTCCTGGAGACAGGACAATGAAGAAAAGAAAATGGCCAAGAACATGGACAGGAAATACATCTTGTTTTTTTAAACAACTGACATTTGGGAGTTGCTTGTTGCCCTGGTTTAACCCAGCCTCTGTGGCTGATACGCTAACCGTGACTATCTCATGGCCTTTTAAGAATTCTTAAGTGTATGCGACCTATCTTGGATCAGAGCCCCATAAACCAACACTTTACCTATGTTCTGTTCTTTGAACAACACGGATGGAATGATCTGTCATGCCAGAGCCGGCATGCACTCCTGCTGGTTTTCGTATCAGCAAAAGTGCCCTGCAAAAGCTGCCCAAAGCTCTTGACATCAGATCTGGGCTGTGCACCTCTGCAAAGAAAAAAGGTCGCTTTAAAGGTCCATGCCTTTTGTTTCTGAAACCAGGTCTTACTCTTTCTCCCATTCCTACCTGAACTTACTCTCTCATAAATTCAAACAAGATAACTAGCCCATCAGACATTAATAGAGACGTAAGGCAGCCTATCCATTTGGGAAAGGCACACTTAGTCATCCATTTCTCCACCTAGCTGTTCATCTGCCTCCACTTCCAGGAATTATTTCTGTTGAGAACAGCAGTTATTCATTCCCCATCCCCCGACCTGCCGCGGCTCAGCCATCTCTCAATTCATAACGGGCAATTTGGAACACAAACCAACTCAGGGCAGTGGACCGTCTCTGAACGCCGGTGTTGCTGCCTCGGTTTCTTGCATGTGACCCTGGGCCAGGGCTGCCCTGTGGCTTTGGAGTCTCACCTTCCATTAGCACACGCATAATAAGAATAGAATCTCAACATGCAGCTTTTTGGAAACTTTCAATTTATTAACCTAAAGTTAAAAAAGAAAAGTTCAATTGGTGACATTAGAACCTACTCTCTCACACAAGCCTGAAAAAAAAAAAAATCTAATGGAAAAAAAAGTAACACTGAAATATTCAAATATGGGATTTACATGATAATGGAAGAATAGAGTACATTTTTCACCGTTCCACCTTCAAATGATTATAGAGCAGTCTAATCGTTTGCACAGCAAAAGCAAATCATATTTCGATTAAACCCAGAAGTTCAAAAGATTGATGGAAATCTTCTGTTCATTTCCTAAACAAAGGCATCAAAGGACAGTATAATACACCCTCGCTATCTGGTCTCTCTTTCTGACCCAAATAACTTAGCTTTGCATTTCATGTCAAAGGCCTCTCTGCGGAGACAATATGTAAAGTGGATTAGAATATGTCACCGTTGTTCAGAAGACATTTCTGTTTAGGAAAAGTGATGTTTTCCTGCTAACGAGATGCCCTTTCTTTCTGCTTCCCAAACGTTCTCTACACCTGTCTCTTGTCTACCGTTCACACTGCAAGGGGACTCCTCGGACGCCCTTGTCAGACTGTGCATTCCTTAAGGGCAGGGACCACAGCTGATTTTATGACTGTGCTCTTGGCAGCAGCATCCTGCCTGGCGCAGAGCACATACTCAATAAATATTGAAAATTGAGGGCTTTTTAATGATGCCACTTTTGAGCATCGCAGACTCTCCCGTCAGCCAGGACAGGAGTAGGCGGAGGCCTGGGATGCCACTATCTGAGTCCTCCTCCTGGGAGGGAACCCATCGGGAGTCGGGGAGGCCTTCCCGTTGCTCAGGTTCCCACGATTAGGGGAAAGTCAGGGGAACGGCCTACCTGCTAATCATCTTAAAGGTCTGGTGCTGTATTTTGTATCTGCATTCCTTTATCTTAAATCTTTGAACTCTATATAAAAAAATGCAAAAAAATTCTGTATTCAGGAGATTAGAATCTTAAATTCGCACACATGCGCACATGCATACACACACTCCACTTATCAAAGGCTTCCAATCAGACTTTCAAACATCCAAACTCCTTTTTGTAACTGACAAGGCCCCGGTGACCTGACCCTAACGGCCCAACTCTCTGAACTCATCTGCATCTCTGCTCCTCCCATTCCAGCTCCTTCCATTCCATCTGCCCAGCCTTCTTTCTACTCTTGGCTCACACTAAGTGCAAGCTCAGCCTTGGGGCCTTTACAAGGTGACGTTCCCTCTGCGTAGCATGCTCTTCCACTGGAACATTGCATGGCTCCCACTCCTTCCCCACATTCCTGTTGCTTCCTCAGAGAAGCCTTTCCAAGTCACCCCACCTTTTCTCACTCTTTTATTCTTGATCCTCATTTTCACTCTGTTTTCTCCCTGACACTGAACACCCTCTGCAATGACTTTATTTATTTACTTTCCCTGGGTGCCCGGTTTATTGTCGGTGTCTCCTACTAGAATGAAAACTCAGTAGGGGCCGGGTCTTGATCCAGCACTTAGACATACTCAGCAGACACTCGCTGCATGTATGAGTCAGTCAACAAAGCTGAGGCTCCCGGAGGGAGTGACCCACTCAGAGCCACAGGACCTGGATATATTGACACCTCCTCCCCAGCTCTGTCTCTCACACCAGGACGTAGGCAAACAGGAGTTTTCGAGTCACTTCCTCTTCAGCCCAGGAGAACGTGAAAGCCCGTTCTGAATGCTGTGCGTTTGCTAGGAATACCATGACAAAGTCCTGCAACGTGGTGGCTTAAAGCAACAGAAATGTATTCTCTCGCAGTTCTGGAGGCCAGAAGGCCTGAGATCAAGGTATTGACGAGGCTGGGCCCCCTCTGCAGGCTCTAGCGGGGAGTCTTGCCTTGCCTCTGCTGGCTTCCGGTGGTTGCCAGTAATCTCTGGTATTCTTTGGTGTGTAAGCACCACTCCAGTCTCTGCTCTGTCTCCGCATGGCCCTTTCCTTGTGTGTCCATGTGTCTCTTCTCCTCTTCTTATAAGGACACAGTCATTGGGTCTAGGCCTCCCCTAATCCAGCATGACCTCATCTTAGCTAGATTACATCTGCAAAGAACCCGTTTCCAAAGAAGGTCATATTTACAGGTGCAGAAATTAGGACTTCAATGTATCTTCAACACGTCCTGTGGACAAGACAACTCAACCCACGACAAGTGCTGATCTGTTAGTCACATGGAGCACATAGGAGCCACTTATCATTACCACGTACGGTCCTTCTGGCTTGATCTTGAATCCAGGCTACACAGTGTCTTCAGGGACACAGACAAAGGAGCCGCCCTATGGCATGTTTTTATCTAGAAACTTGTCAACCTCAAGCACGTGGAGTTTTGGAAGCAACTGCAGTAGAGAGAACCTCTAAAATATTTATTATGTGCTCAGAAAGGGGCTAAACAGAATCTGCAGCTAAGTATTTAGATGATAAGATGTTATAAACATTAGTAAAGAGAGAGAATTGCACTAGTGTTTTTAAGGAAGCTAGGATTTTAGAAAAGAGATGGGTCCAAATTTTTACCAGAAAAGCAAGCAAATTTAGACTTAGCAGTGAAAATATATTTACGGAGTGTGCACATTTCTGGAGCAGAAATGTGAGAAATGACCTCAGGAGCCCAGACAGCAAGTGGCTATTCTCTACACAAAAAAACTAAAATTGCATCCTAGCCATGCCAAAACCACCAGATGATAGCATAAAAATTCAGTAAACAGATCCTTGTTCTATACAATACCAAGTGTCCAACTGTCATTTTTTATTTCATGCAAAAAGAACACGTTGACCTACTGCCATGCAGAGCGTTACAAGAAGTTGGGGTTGTAGCTGTGACCTCCAGGTTTTTCCATGGGGTGACCAGGCCCGTCTCCTCCAGCACAGCCAGTCTTCGAAGTTCTACCTTGACCAGGCTGAGGATCGCAAAGACTCACTGTTTCCATTTCCTTCCCTGACTGTCGTAGGAGGGTCACATGAACAGCACCAAGAAGAATGCCCCATTACCAGGAGAACCGTATATTTACCAAAATATCAAATCCAGCAGAAGGTATTAAGTTAGTGATTACTAAATGCTAATGTGTTCCATTTCTAAGCAAATTGATAGCTTCATTTGGGGCTCATGAGAGGTGGCAGGGGGAAGGCGAGGTATCTAGCTTCAAGATGCATGTAACCGGGAGACCTTAAAAAGAGAAATGCATTTCATTTGGCTCGACAGTGCACTCTCCAAAAATAAAATACTTCCCCGCGAGGTAAAGAGTGCCTAATTTTTGAAAATATACCCAAGCAGCAACTAACTAGGATACTATAAAATGAATTCCTACAAAACTGTGGGAGATAATTCCGCATGCTCTTTCCAACTCTAAAAATTACATAACTTGGAAGATTTATTTCAGTCCGAGAGGATTTCAGATACGCAGATATTTCAAGTTTATTGAAAGAGAGATTAGAAAAGAATAACTTTATAAATGGTAGGGAAGGAATTTAATCATGAGTACAGTGCTCAGAACGAGCAGCTGATGCTCCAAAGCAAATGCCCTAGGAAATAAAGAGTAGTTGTTCTCGCCTCCGGGGGCTGGTCTGTCCAAACAGGAGCAGGGTCATGGAGCAGTTTCGGGAGGTGGCCGTGAGACCATGTATCAGGGAAATCAAGTCATCTTCCCTAGAGGAGCCCGTATGGAGCTATCCTTTCTTCAAGAGTCTGTATTTTATAGCACTGGTTCTAAAACTGGGCAAGAGGGTGGCTGGGTGGGGTGGAGAGAGAATGTTGGAGTCAACTCAGGAGCCTTTTCAAATCCCATCTGCCTATCCTTGGAGGCTCAGATCCTTTGATAGGGGTTGGGGAGTTGCAGGAATGAAGATGAAAAACGACATTCAGGCAGGAGAGTTTGAAAAGGCTCCTCGTGTGATGCTAATAGTCTTAAAATCACTTGACATAAAATAGAATCAAGGCATGGTGGCTCACGCCTGTAATCCTAGCACTCTGGCAGGCTGAGGTGGGAGGATCGCTTGAGCTCAGGAGTTTGAGACCAGCCTGAGCAAGAGCAAGACTCCATCTCTACAAACAAAAATAGAAAAATGAGCCAGGCATGGTGGCACATGCCAGTAGTCCCAGCTACTCGGGAGGCTGAGGCAGGAGGATCACTAGAGCCCAGGAGTCTGAGGTTGCTGTAAGCTATGATGATGCCACTGCACTCTAGCCTGGGTGACAAAGTGAGACTCTGATTCAAAAAATAAATTAAATTAAATTAAATTTAAACCTGAAAAAAACCAGAATCAAAAGAATTTTTATTCTTTTCCATCTACTATTGATAACGATTTTTCCTCCAAAGTGGTTTCATTTTTTTTTTTTTTTGTATGTCCTGACTTTTCTTATGCATGGTAAGCTGTTATGGAAATCGCCTTAATGATTTGCTTAGTAAAACTGTCTTAACCAAGTAAAAAAGATTTTTGTCCTTCCATTTCAAAACCTATTAATTTGTGGTGATAACAATCTTTTACATCTTGAGAGTTTGGAAGAAAAAATTCAAAATTATACGATTGCCAAAAATATGTGGTAAATTCCCTTTTGTGTTGCTGTGCAAGTATGAATTTATCCCAACCAGACCTCCCATGTTTAGGGACTTTCCTCAAACGCCTTGACTTTTTAAGATTACGAAACATGCTCTGGGTCTAGATCCCCTAAGTATGCACACCCTCCCACTCGAAGAAAGAGACAGAACAGCTGCTCTGCATCTCTGGGGAAGTATATTTAATTATTGGATGCTTTCCTTTTCAAAATGCTGCTGGCTTGTTGAGGGTTCTTTTTTGTTTTCTGGGTATTTTTTTTTTAGCCTCCAGGGCACAAACCAAATAAAATCATCCCTTAGATGTTTAAATCAGATAATAGCATCGACATCAACAAAAATACCAGCTAATAGCATAAAATTGTGTCTTCTGTACTTAGGGAGAAACAAGAGTCAGTGTCAGGCATTGGTTTTCTCAGCATCCAGGAAATGAATTTGCTCCGGGAGACTTCTAGAAGCAAGTTGGTATGCCGAAAACAAGACAAGGAGGGAGCAAAGGAAGATTGTGTGATACTGTAGACTTCAGGACCCCACAATGATCAGCTGTTGTTTCTCAATCCTAGCAGAATCTATCAGAAAATTGTGTGTGTGTGCACGTGTTTGTGTGTAAGAGAGAAAGAGACAGAGACAGAGACAGAGAGCGGATATGTTAGGAGAAGACAGAGAAACAAATCAAGCATGTGAGTCTTCTTACTGAGAAAACATAATGCCTTCCACATCTTGGCATGAAAGACTCATAAAATGAGAAACAGAGACTTCACTGCAGTAAATCTTTACCAAAAAACTCCACAAAAGTTTAAGCCAGTGCGGGCCCAGCCCATTCACATTTGCACACTAACCAAAGACCAATATTACCAGTCTCTCTAAGAACTGTTTTTCTTTTTTTTTTTTTTTCGCTGTTTTGTCATTTTTCTAGTGTCTTATTTGTTCTAAATCTCATTTTTCTAAAAACAAACAAATAAAAACTAACCAAAAAGAAATTTGCTTTTGTTTTAGAGCAGGAGAGGCAATAAAAGATAGGAAATGTTCCCCAGTTTCTATCTGATTTAATTCAATGAATATTCTGTGAACCGCTTCTAAGCCAGACTGTCCCTGCCTTCCTGGAGGAGGCATTTATTGGGCAGACATGTGATTAAAGATATTCACGGTCCAGTTTGAAGGGGAAATTAGCTCAGACTTGGAGGGAGAGGGCAGACCAGGGAAGGTTCTCGGAGAATCGAGGCCTGCACATGATTCCTGGACCCAACTACTTTTCAGAATTTCCAGGGAAGCCTTTGAAACTGCGCATTCCAGGATCTGTCTCGGGATCTTTTGGATCAGAATCTTCTAAGAGAGGATTGCATGTTTGCACGTTTCCCCAGGTGAAACTAAAGCGGAAGGCTGATGCTGGGCTTTGGGGAGAGAAGAAACATCAAGGATGTATAGAAGCCCCCGAGGGGAGAAAGAGCACAGTGGAGGAAGAATTGGAAGGCAGTGGGGCCTGGCTGGCGGCGAGAAAGCAAAGCCGGCTGGAAACAGGGAGAAGAGTGGCCACGCCGGGAAGGTCCTCGCGCGTAACGATAAGGACTTTCGCCTCCGTCCCAAGGACGGCACCGTTGGGCGAGTGGAGGGTGGCGACCAGAGGGAAGAGAGGGATTGCTGGGACTGTCGGAATAGAGATGAGAGAATACGGGTAGCCACCAGACCCAAGCCCTTCTCCAGGGGTTTTAAACCGCAAAGAACCAGTCCCTTTGCCCATGGCCCGTTCATCCTTCACCACTGCATGCCCATCCTTTCTGTCTATTTCATTTCCCCCTGGAGAAAGCAGATGCAGAGGTGAAATGCACACGTTGCTTATGACCAGCTGGTCTACCGCTGCTCTCTCACTTGCATAAACGGGAATGGACACAAATTCATCAAAGTCTTCCCCCCATACCTCTCTCCGGCTGCCCTGCGTGCCTTCTTTCTCCACCTAAGACTACTTTTGTTTGCTTGTTTTAACTGACCTCACCTGTCCGACAATAGTGTGGTCTGTTTGGGTCCTCTCCCCCCGACGATGAGACTAGGCCCCCACCCCTCAGACACACGGCAGGGTGGTATACACACTGTCCTCTCCGACATACAAGACTGTGTCCTGAGACAGCAGATCTCCTCCCTGGCTTCATGAGAGGGTCATAACGTCATAATACAAGAACCTGAGTGGACCGGATGCACGCAAAGAGAGGTGTATCACAGAGCAAAGGTAGTCTTTTGCTTTCAAGTCCCAGATGGCCTCACTTCTCCTCCTAAGGTGCACGGACGCTGCTCAACTAGTGAAACTGGAAATCAGGAAGAGACATCAGTGGAAAGATTTAATAAAAACATTTAGTGGTAAGGTCAAGCGATAGATCTTTAAAAACCACAAATTCCTCCCCAAGCCTCTGTTTAAGTGAATACACTTGTACTAATAAGAAATGAGGTTTCCCTAAGCAGAGGAAGTAGGTAAGCAAGATAAAACCAACCCCGTGACAACAACGGTTATTCTCTGTACCCGTAACCACATATAAAATAAACTGTGCTTAGAGACAACTTAAAGGCATCCCCTTTGTCCAACGGGTTTTCAAACAGGACTGTTATTGAGAGAATTACCCAGTCTGGAGAATGCCAAGTTAAACGTAACTGCGGATACCAGCCAACAGGTCACCCCAGGCTTCCCACAGCTTCTTGCTGCTCTGTTTCTGTTGTTCCCAAAGACAAGGAGAGTAAACAAAGAATGACTGAGCCAGAACTTGGTTTTCTACTTTAAGTGTAACCCGAAGAAACTATTCGAACCCCAAATCAAAAGATGGACAGTCCAGGAATCTTAGTCTTCCCTACTCAGAAGTATTTTCTCTTAAAGCCAGCCCAATATGTTGAAAAGAGTATTCACAGGTTAAAAACATCAAATAAAGGTCATTACTGAGATCTAAAAATCAATTTTTGGTCCAAGAAAGTTTTCATGCAAACCAATAATACTATGGAGTATATAAGAGCATCTTTGCATTGGATTCTTGTTTTAGAAAAAAGAAATCCTTAAATATAAATTGAGTTATTACTATTCTGATACTGTAGTTTGATTTGTGGAATGAAGCCAAGATTCAGATCAAAGGTAAGGCAATTTAAAATGAACACCTGAAAGCCCGAGCTCATAACTGAGCTCTTCTAAAACAGAGAAAACGGAACACAATAAAAAGTGTCACTGTTTTGAGCTATTCTTCCCAGGAGAGGGAAAGAAAAATGGAGCAATAAACAGGAACAGAGAAATACAGGGGTGATAAGGAAACCAGAATATTCTGTTATCCATGGGCAGATAGCTTGTCCGTGTCTCACACTTCAGCGGAACCCAGCTTCTGAATGTATAAGTGAGATCGCATAATAACTCTTTTCTGTGTGTTTGATATAGTCTAAAGCTTGTGAATATGGATTTAGAAACATCTGTCTTCCACATCATCTCTCTATGGCTTGCTTTAGACTTGAACCTTGGGTGGAACTAATAGCTCTCGTCATGCAAGTTGATGCGTCCAGGCAAAGGAGGTGAGAACACAGAAATATTAATACAGCCATCAGAGAAAATGCTTGAAGCCAGCAGCTGACACTGTTTAGTCTCATCGACTTACAAGGACTGGGTAGTTTTAAAAGTGAATTATGAACTCGATTGAGGGCTTGTTTGAGGAAACCGTTGGCAGGTATCAAAACCAGACCATTTGTGGCCACTTCTGAGATTTCGGTTGACATGAATTTGTGGTTGAGAAGCCCAAAGGACCCCTCTTGAACTAGAGTTCAGCCCTTCCTAGCCTGATGCCAAATCCAAACCCGGGCATGAAAGCCAGTTTTTATGGAGTCAAAGTCACCGACAGTATATAAAGTTTTATAATCTGATTTCTACACCAGGGTTCTGGCTGTTTAAATTTCCATCATGTTGACAATGCAGAACCGAAGACACCAAACACAGCGGGCAAGTCTAGACCTGTTCAGGGCCCAGGGGTTAAAATATTTACACTGAGCAATTCTTTAGGCTCTAAGACGGAAAAATCCAATATTGAAGTCAGAGTCGGTCCTAAAGAGATAACCAAGGGCACTGCAACGTCAAGGCAATAATCTTCAATTTTTTTTTTCCAGCTCTAAAAGCAAATTAAATCAATGTGGCCAAAATCCAAAGTTGCAACTTCATGAATGATTATTCCAAAATCATACGTATGTTTATATCAATAAACAGCTAAGTTTTATTCCTGCATCTGCATTTAAGATACACTCAGAATCAGCACTGCATTTTACATTTATTTTATTCCTAATCATTCAAAATCCTCCAGAAAGGAATGTGATGATTTCTACAGCAATTTCATGGTCCTGACTTCAAAGAAGTCACATTATTTTTCTAGATTCACACAGCCATGTGGATGGCGAGATCACAGGACTGCCTGTTTCTGCTGCTCTGCTTGGCAGGTCATGTCTAGTCTCCAGTTGGGCAGTTCAGTGACACAGAACCAGCACTTCATTTTGAGTCGTGAGACCTGACTAGGAGCCCAGGCTCTGCTACTCCCTGGCCCGATGATCTTGGGCTAATTTGCTGTGGTCCACACTTTTGACTTGCCTTATTTCTATCCCCTTTAAAACCACATTCCCATCAGTTCTGTTCTTAAGTTCTCTAACTTTTGCTATTAAACATTCTTATTGCAGCTCCTGGAATCATGCTTTTATGAAATATTGATATAATAATGCATGGAATTTCAAGCTGTCTAAACCATTGCATAAATGTGGCCTGTGGAGCAGAATATTGTAGTTATAATATTAACAGCAAAGCCTCCAGAGCCAACTCCCTAGGTTTGCGTCCCACCTGTGACACCTGCTAGTGGTGTAACCTTGAGCCAGTTTCTTAACTTCTTGATGTCTGAGGTTGTAGAAGGCATCTACTCTATGCCTTTTATTTCCTTCTTCTCCATTTTCTTTTCATACTGTTTATTTTTTTAATTGACATAATAATTGTATATATTTTATGTGGCACATAAGCATAATTTGAGACATATAATGTATATGTGACACATAGTGATCAGATCAGGATAATCAGCATCTCCATCATCTCAAATATTTATCACTTCTTTAATAAGGAAAATAAGATCCATACCTCATTCAATAATTATGGAGAATTAAAACCAATAATTCGTGTCAAGTTATTTTTAAAAGTGCCTAATGCACAGTCTAGTGCTAGATGGTCTGTTTTTATCAAATCAATATTTGTACATAATTCAAAAAGTAAAATAGTATTGGGTGGGAGGAAGGGGCTATGAGGTTCTAACTATCCTATCAACAGAATTTCCAACCTTCTTGGATAGTTTTCCTGCCAATTCTTGAGCCTATCCTAGGCCCAGAGTCTGCAAAACAATAAAAGGATTTTTCATAGATTTCAGATAAGTCTGTTTCTAGCTCCCCTCTGCCTTCCATCTTCTGGAACTTCATTGATAATTCCAATCCACTGTGCACCCTCTCTCAGTCTCTTGGTCCTTTGGTTTTCAGCCTTCTAAACTGACTTACTGTTAACTTTAAAACACTTGGGAGTAAGCAAGCGCCCCTGTGTGTTCAGTCCAATGTAGTATTTGATAATGTTAAATGTTTGACTATTGTTATTAATACACAGTAGTATTACCTAATATTACTATTGCAGTAACCATTGCTCATGTCCCCTGGTCACTATGAATCTAAAAAGTTCAAATAAGGAAGTCTGGGTGAAAAGTCAGAAGTTGGGCGCCATTTGTATATCTCAGCATGGCTCTGAATAGTCCCAGCAGTGGAAAATTCCTTCTCTTCCTTCTCGACTCAATTGTACCCCATTAGTGGCTTTCCTGAAACTTTCTGGATTCCTTTCCTCCAGTAACTTTTTAATAGGCTCCCTGATGACACATTGACCTCCCAGAGACCCTTTGGTTCTATGCAAGTCCATCTTTCACAAACCCATTTTAGCATTTCCACAATTTCCTTCATTCCTTACTGTTTCCAATTGCCCTGGTTGGCTTTTCTCCTTGTCAGGTCATCAGCAGGTCTCAATAATTTGGCTCCCAGATCACTGACCCAAGTGAGGCATCACTAAGCTTCAGATTACGTCCTTTAACTGTGACATGCGATCCTGAGCTCCCCCGAGAAAAGGCTCTGTGTGTGGGTGAAACAACAAAGAAAATAAGAGTAAACAACTGCTTCCCAGAATGTGTCCAATAATCCCACAAAGAAGTAGCACAGGAAAAAATGGTGTATCAAAGCCAAAGAGGTGAGAATTTAGCCTGTTCTATGACCTGGGCTTGTGGAAAGAGTTCGGCAGCAAGGCTGAGCAAAGACCAGCAGGGATCTCACCTCTGTCCCGGACTGTGCAAACAGAGAGAAATAAGGATGACTTTTCTCCCCTACCTAACTTGGAGTTTCTCAAAGGGAAGAGCCAAGAAGCTTTGTTTGCCTGGAATATGAATTATTGGCAATCCCCCCACAGACCTTTAGATACAAGGACTCAAATTTCTCAAGCAAGCTTGAATTTCCATGCCGGTTTCCTTCCACCTTTCTCAGTGCACAATCCACCTCTCTCTTTCCACCTTCCTCTGTGTAATCATTGCACAGGGAGAATTGGGATTCTGGGTGCAAGTGAGATCTCTGCTATTCTGAAAGTTTCCCTTGACTTTGGAATTCTCCCCTTATTTATGTAGGTATGTTCTACAGAGATGTAAGTGCCCTAAAAAAGACTATCATGTACCTGAAAACTCTGGTTTTACGTGGGAGATCCCAGCTCTATTGCAAAAGAGTAGAGAATGAATGTAAGGAAATACTGTAAAGACACAACCTCACAACCACAAAAGTGAAGAGGCTTGAAAGGACGTGCAAAAGGGCGATTGTTTGGCAACTTCCTTTCTATCAAAAGACAATACTACCAGATGGAGCCAGGATAAATACATGGTGAATCACACAATGTATGAGTACAGTTAAGTAATGAAATAATTTAGATGAAGATACTTTAGTTGGCTGAAAACTTCTGAATTGTAATTGTTTGATATAAAAGAAATGCTGGCAAAATCTCAAGTTAGAAATCCCTGGTTGATTTAACTCACCATTCCCGGAGTCCCTCAGCAAACCTCCCAGTAAGTTAAGGACACTTGCCAGTGGCATGAACTATTTTGGTTTAAATGGAAGATTGTTTATCTTGGCTGCTAAAACTCCACATGTCATCCCTACCTTCTCATGGGTTGAACGAAACTGAATTCACAGAAGAGATAAGAAAAGTTCCTTTGTGGAATAAAATAAAGGAAGTACATTTTGATTTATCAGATACTTTGTAAAATGAATGAAGACATATATATATATTCTTTAAATATCCCTCTACCATCTGTTGCCTTCTACGTCCTTACCTCCCCCAAACCAGATATTAGCAAGAATGCACAATGGGAATTTATACCAGCCATATACCATTCAAGAGATGACCCTTTTTTTTGTTTGTTTGAATCAGGGTCTCTCTCTGTTGCTCAGGCTGGAGTGCAGTGGCATCATCATAGCTCACTGCAACCTCAAACTCCTGGGCTCAAGTGATCCTCCTGCCTCAGCCTCCCGAGTAGCTGGGACTACAGTTGCATGCCCGGCTAATTTGAAACCCCTCATTTTCTTTTTTTAATAAAGCAGTCTCTCTTGTCTAATCGCAACACTGAGTTAATTATAATTTCCACCATCAATACCCAGTTGCAAATAAACTAATAAAAATAACAGAGTATCTTATCATAGAAGTGCCTTTCAAATAATTCTTTTCATCCATATTTTTTTTTTCTGGTAAACACAGGATTTAATTTTCCCACAGTCATGTCTGTAGGAAAATTAAAGTGGTTATGGAAAAGAAAATGTGAGAGGTTTCTTATTAATAAATCATGGGAAACCATGACCCATGGAGCAAGAAAAAAAAAAAGTGACAATGGGAGGGAGTATTTGACTAACTCTAATTAAAAATACCAATATGGCTTAAGGTTCTCTGTCTTCCCATAAGTGGCGATTTTAAAATAATATTTTATAGCTTGCACCATGCTAGCAACGATGCAGCTGCCGTGCTGTTTTTCTTGGCAAGCTCAGGCCTGATGGATCCTCTGTGGGTACTGAATAAACCTGAGCTTCAGAGCTCAGCAACTCTAGAACCAGACTGCCAGATGGTTCTCTGGAGAGTTCAAATATTTGAGTGCAAAGACATGCATAAAACTCACTTCTTGTTTGGATGCAAGGAAATACGGACACTTAACCAGGTGTGAAAACATGACGGAGCTTCCGTGAATGTGGGGTCAGGTATTGCTGCTCTCACGGGAAGACGGGAAAGGAGGCTTCTTGAGCCACAGACTCTCTGCAGAAAAACTCAGCTCCCCAAACTGCACGAAGGAGAAGTGTCCACCTCTACTTTGTTGACCTGGTTTCCTTGGGGCTTTCAATTAGGAGCACATTCCTTTTCTGCCTTTGCTGTTTTCCAAGTTTAGTTCAGGTCAATAAGCACCTGAAGCTTTTTGGACAGCAAATAATAAGCTTAATCAGCCTCCTGATGAGTGAAAATGCTCTCTGGGTCTTGCAGCACTTGAGCCTTTGGCATTTTCCTATTCAAGAAAAGCCCAGATAATATCTGATGAGATTTGAGTTGATGAGATTTGAAGTGCCCAAACACTTACTCCTTTTTTCCTTTTTTAAAGAGAACTTAGCCCTATTCCACTCAAAAAAGTAGATGGTTAAGTGCATGGTTTTCTCACCCCAAATGTTTCATCTTTTCCAAAATTTTCTGTAGAGCCCCAACTTAAAAGTGGCAAGAAATTTCTGCAGCAAAATTGGTTGCACATGGGACACAAAGAGACCAAGGAAGAGAATGTTTCGAACTCAGCAAACAGCTGAAAAACACAATCTTCAGATCCGTAGAAGTTACAAAGTCCATTTTATTTGAGGAGGGCTGGTAGAAATTGACCTACCAGTTTTATGGAAATCAACAGTCCATGAGCAACTCACGGTGGCCCTTTCAGCAGCACATCTGTGACTTTCGTTGGTAAATTAACTTGGTTCAGGTTACTATTCACAAACAAAAAGAATACCTTTAACTATTTTATTTTTACCTATTTTTGGTAAAATCAAATTTATGTTTTTAGGAGGTCTTTTTCTATCTATCCATATGAATAAATTAGTAGGTAGTTCCAGGCACTCTGTATTATTCTTCTTGCAGCTCCCTTACAGGAGACCATGTCTCTCTGATTACTCAGGCAACAGCTCAGAGGCTGTTGCAGTAATCGTCAAGTGGAATGAGGTCTGTGTCACAGGTGACAGTGAGGCTGGATGTCAGGGACAGATGGGAGAAACAGAAGAAAGGAGGGATCCAAGACTTGGATGTGATGGAGGAGGGCACGACAGGGCCACTGTGAGGTTCCAAGCCAAAGTGACCAGGACCATTATGTTACCAAGGACAAAGGGAACCTGTCTTAGATATGTGTCCAAGTCCAGCCTCGAAGAGTGAGGACTGCAGGATAGAAGGAGACAAAGAACCAGAAATGCAGACTGGTGGTGGGGAAGGTTCTGCACAAGAGAGGACCCTGTTTTAGTTTGTCTTGTGCTGCCACAACAGAATATTTGAGACTGGATAATTTACAAAGAACAGAGATGTCTTTATTACAGTTCTGGAGACCAGGAAGTCCAAGATCGAGGGATCTACATCTGGCAAGGGCTTTCTTGCTGTGTCATCCCATGACAGAAGGTGGAAGGGCAAGAGAGCATTGCATGAGAGAGAGGAAGGGGGCTGAATCTATCCTTTTATCAAGAACCCATCCCCATGATAACTAACCCACTCCTGAAGTAACCCACTCCCACGATAATGGCATTAATCCATTCATGAGGGGGAATCCCTCATGACCTAATCACCTTTTAAAAGTCCTACCTCTCAACACCATTGCATTGGGGATTAAATTTCCAACACCAGCTTTTTGGTGATACACTTTCAGGTCATAGCAGACCCCAAGGCAACTAGCACAGTGCTGGTCACTTAATACCTTTTCCGTAAGTATCGATGCTCCTCGACTGCAATGAGATCATGTCCCGATAAACCCATCCTAAGCTGAAAACACCGTAAGTTGAAGATGCATTCGATATCCTGATAAACTCATTGTAAAGTTGAAAATTGTAAGTTGAACCATTGTAAGTCCAGATGATCCTCAACTTAAGATGGGGTTACATCCCAAAAGCACATGGTAATGTCGAAAAATCGTAAATCAAACCATCATAAGTTGGGGACAGTCTGTATTAATTAAATGAATGAGAGTGGAAGGGGGAAAAATGTAAATATATATTCATTAGCCCCATTTACAACAAAGATTGAATGCCATGGAATTCAGATACTAATAAAGACCTGAAAGTATAAAAGACCCAATGAAGCAGGTGTTCTAAAAAGCTTAGTAAAATTGAAACCATTCCCGCCATCTAGAATTGACTTAATAAAATAGGCATAACATGATGTAATTGTGTCATAGAACACAACTTGCGTTAATGAAGTATAACAACCACTCACAAAATCCATGAATATTTTTTTTAAAGTACCAAGAGTACTGCTTTGCTCAATAAATTATGTAATCAAAATGAACCTACGGCATTCTCCTTACGTAGTGGAATTTCTGAAGACAAGAGTCCAGGCACCGTGCTGCCAAAGTGGCTCGTTACATGGGGTGTCCACCATCTTGAATCTCTCATGGAATCATTCATCCACTGTTGCAAATAGTTTTGTTTTGTTCTATTCTCTTTTACGTTCTGAAATTAGCAGCATGTTTTAGCAGCAAAGTTATAGATAAATGGTCATTTCTCCAAGCACTTGATTTTTTTCCTCTCTTTCATTTCTTGAGAATTGAGGTGCTAGTGGAAGATAAGTGCGAGGGCTCGTCCAAGGAACTGTCAGTGGCAGAAAAGAAATGGGGAGCTATAATAATATTACCAATTTGTGTTTATGCAGCGTCCTTACCTGAAAGAGCTTTAAAATGGCTTCAGAACTATTTCATTATGCCTGCATCCATGGTCTTCTATGCTGGTATTCACATTATAGATTTTTTTAGCTTGGTCAATAAAACTTTCTTTACTCTACCAATAAAGAGTATTATTAAGATGTCACCTCTTAAATCTAAATCTTCTTTTCATGAATGGTCAGTTCTTTCTCAACCTCCACAGTGAATATATCATCCGAAATGATTTTCACTGAAGTTCCCTTGGCGGCAGAGCTAAGCAGGGTTAATAATTTGAAGACTCATAGCCTTTCATTTTCAAAGAAAACGGTGCTACCACCTGGGTAACAGTGGGGGGTGGGGGGAGCGAGGAGGGGGTAAGGTGAGCAACTGGACGAGAGAGTTGTATAGAGAAACCTCCGCATGCAACATTTACCTTTTACCTACACACAAATAAATAAATGATAAAAAGGCCATTCCAACTGTCAGTGGAGTCCAGAAATTTCCAAGTTACTCCTCACCGTTTTTTCAAGGCGGCTGCCAAGGATAAGGTAAAATGAGTTCTAGCTAATGGAATTCATAAATCATTTGTAAGTGCTGGGGCACCTTTCAACTTGAGCGTTCTTTTGTGTGGTCCTCACGTGAGTTGGCAGGTGAGGCATTTAAAACACCTCTCGGCCACTGTCCGTCTCTCACTGCTGCAAACCCTCAAAGAAAGGCAGTGTGGGAGTGAAGGGGACTAACTATCCTGCCTCCCAGGCCAGCCAGCGATGTCCCCTCAGGCAGGTGGGAGCAGAGGCGGGAGCTGCTCCGATTATACAAAGGGAGTTAGCAGAGGTGGAAAAACAGCTCAGCTCTCCTTCCACTGAGCCCTCAAATATTCATGGAGCTAGCCTTGCAAGGTATTCAAAAATAAATAAAACCCCACTCCTGCCCTCAAAATAATTTATCAAGGGAGCAACTATGAAATTCCCCATTTTTGTCACTGTTGGAGGTGGCTGGGCCCTTGGCAGTGGGCCTCCTTGGGCTATTTGCAAATCCTTCTAGTATGTTCTCTTTCAGCCTGGGCGAAGTGACAGGGCAACACTATGAATTATTTAATTTGTCTTGACCCCTCCCTCCCCGTTCCACCTATCCACTCTTCCCTCTTCCCCACGATGCTGCTTCCTTTTGTCCTTCCCTGACCCATTTCAGAAACATTCCTACCCAGCTCACACCTCCCTCACTCTCTGCAGAAAGGATCCGAAGTTAGTCACCAAATGAGAACCAGCATGTGTGTTTCCTCTTGTGATCAGAACACAGCAAAGCATCTTTAGCAAGAGACAGTCACCCCAGTAAAGAGGGTGGTTTTCTTGCACGACTTACGGAAAGCCGGGTCCTCCTTTACTTTAGTGACAGCATCACCCCTAACTTAGCAAGAATTTAAGTCCCAGTGATACTTGCATTTAAAGCTTTGTTGCTTTTTGAGCTATTTCAAGCATTGTGAGCTTAGTGGGGCAGTGATTTCGGAGCAGAAAGCCCTTCCTGAGACTTCTCTAAAATCACTCCGTTCGCATGACCACAGGCCATTATGCGATCTCTGAACCAGCACTGTCCAGTGTGGTAACCAGTAGCCACACGTGGCTGTCTACATCTAAATTAATTAAAATCAAATGAGATGTGCAACTCAGAGTCTCAATCTAGCCATATTCCACGGGCTCCGTGGTTGCATATGGCCAGTGGCCACCATGTTGTGCAGCACAGAGCCGTTACTCCATCTTCGCAGAAATGTCTGTGGGACGGCACTGCTCTGAACCAATATTCAAACCACAGCTGAGGATCACTTTCGTATACGAAGTTCGCACAACAGAAATTTACCCGTTTACATTAAAAAATCAGCCACAGTAAAAAAAATTACACTATAATTATGCAAAACGATTTATTCTCCTACACATAATAGGACCAGAGACAACATTTTTCTTTACATACCAAAGAAAGGAACGTAACAAAGACTTCCTCGGTACGATAAGGACTGAACTGAAATGAATTAGGGGGAAAAAATCAGTTTATCTTTTAAGTAGACTTAGTCTTCAGAGATCTATGTAAAGAGGCACTTCTTAATTATAATAATTCTCACCTAATACTCTAAAATTCACATAAATATTTTAATATTTGTATTGTTTCTTTGCTGTCTTATAAAAACACACACAAAAGCCTGCAGTGTTATAATTTAGTGTATCAGACGCAAAGCGCAAGGCAGTCTCCAGCCTATCAGATATGCAGCTAACTGCAGAAACCAGGAGCAGAGGGGATGGTGTTAAATACAAAGAAGGGTTTTTGGTGGCTACTCATACAGCCCCCTGGAACTCAGGCAGCTGGGGAACCTTGCCTCTGCCTCTTAGCAAGCTCTGGCCGGTGCTGTTTCTTGATGGCAGCAGCAGAATTGGCTTTTCTGGACTCAGGACTCTTTTGGCCCCTTGTTCTTGGTGCTGCTACTATGTGGGTCTTTTCTGCGGCATTCCAGTGGCTTCACCAACATAGGACAGTATATCGGTGAAGGTGACACAGTAGGACAGAGCTGTGAATGGCAAGCCAGTGAGATTTTGAGAATGGCCAGCTTGGTAGCTGAACTTCAGGGAAGAAATAGATTTCTATCCCTGAGATCTCCCACCTCAGCCCCACCTGAATCTTCATTTCCAACACATCACTTAATAGAATGACGAAACACACAAAGGCATCAAGGAGGAAGCACGGCTTGAATTCTGCAGGTCTTCCTGCCTCTCTCCACCTGCACACAATTCAGCCTTCACCTGATTCCAGAAAGCTAATTCTCCTTCCCCAAGATGGTTCATCCAGAGGGCAGCTTACCACTCATAAACTCACAGAATCAGCTTCTCTGTTTTGAGGATGAGCTACAGTGCATCCTAAAGATCCCTCTTCTGTTCCACTTATATTCCAGCATTACACTGTCTTTCCTGGTGGCCTATCATGAAACCTGAAGAGCAACCATTCAAACTGTATCCGGCCAGGAGCAGTGGATCACACATGTAATCCCAACGCTTTGGGAGGCCGAGGCGGGAGGATCGCTTAAGGCCGGGAGTTTAAGACCAGCCTGAGCAACATAGCAAGACCCCATCTCTACAAAAAAGTAGCTGGGCATGGTGGCACATGCCTGTAGTCCCATCTACTCAGGAGGACAAGGCAAGAGGATCGCTTGAGCCCAGCAGTTCAAGGCAACAGTGAGTTATGATCATGCCACTGCAGTTCAGCCTGGGTGATAGAGCAAGACCCCATCTCAAAAAAAAAAAAAAAAATTGTATCAATCAGTCAACACATACTTGGCGCCCATTACGGATCTGATCTTGCCTTTCCTGGCGCTGACAGATGGGAGCAATGTCCTCTGATAACATGCAAATATCTGAGACTGGAGAGGGAGAGTCACCAGGACCCAGCCATTGATGACTTACTGAAGCGTGTAGACGGCAGGGAGGGTGTGGGTGGGGCTGGAGGAACACTGGAAGCCGTCCTTGAGTACGACGTCCGCAGCGTCAGAGGCACGGAGAGGAGAGGGAGAAGGATGCGGAAACAGCCTTGGCACGCCACAGTCAAGCGCAAAGCCCGGGCCTGCACTTCACCGTCAAGAAGCTTCTGGAAATTACTCAGAAGCACCTTTTCCTTCCTCGGTCTACTCAGTTTTGTTCATTGTTTCCCCAAATACTTAAGCATGTTTGTACGGGAAGACAACACAGAATGTCTGTTGATGCTCTGAAATTCACATATTCACACCACCCTGAAACAACAAGCCTTTCTCTTATTATGCTGTCCTCTCGAGGATACAGAGTCCATCACCTGTGGCACCCGAGTTCTCGTCGTTCTCATGCGCTTGGGCTGAGGTGTCAGAGCACCGCTGATGGGCTGGGAGCTAACCAGCAAGCCCTCTCTTGTCCTCCAGGCTGGCCGGGGATGTCGTATTGGAAGAGAGTAACAGGGCTGAGCTTGTTTCGAAGCTTGCAAGGAAAAGTAGATAGGCTCAGCTCCCGAGCTGCTCTGCGACTCCACCAAGATGACAGTTTTAGTTGCACTCAGCGGATGAGCTAATTTTGGTCAGAGAAAGTGAACACTGGGGTTTGCAATGAACGACACTGTGTTTTTTCTTCCCTGGGAAATGCAGCACACAGGTGACATCCTTATGCAGTTCAAGTGCTTCTTCAAAGGTTGGGAAAGATTTTTCAACCAAAAGAGTTCAAGATAAAGGGGAGGGGGGGAAAAGAAAGAGTATCTGTGCGGAACTGTGAAGGTTGAGTGGTGAGCAGGAAGTGGAGTTCAAAAGAGGTAGAATAATAGCCCGCAAAAGGCTGCAATAAGTGGGGAAGAGCAATTAATTGGATCGGTCTGTGAAGGCTCAAAACAGTCTGATAGAAAGACGACGTAATATCCTGATTCCCGAGTCAGGATCCCAAACCGTCCAGATGACGAATAATTAAAGCCAGCTCTTGGGAAATACGTTCTTTAATTTGTATATTCAAAAGAGGGGGATGCAGTTAGTCCTTTGACCTAACTGCAAATTTTCATTTGGGAGGTAAATTCCTTAAGATCCTTCAGAAAATGTTTGGAAGCGTTCTGTATATCACCATGTCGCCTTTGAGTCCTAATGAGAAGAATCAGGAAACAACCTTTACTTCCAAATGCTTAGCGACACCCTGCCTGGTCCTCAGCGTTTGCCTCGGAAGACCCAACAGCGAGCTTCGGCTTGTCCTTCAGGGCGTCTTACTGAGGATATTGTCAGTCTATTTCTTTCTCCGTTTTGTTAGCCAAATTTTATACTCGCAGGCACACATACTAACTCCACCAGGAATTTTGGCAGAGAAGAGCAACTAGTTACACTGCCGTGAGCCAAGGTGAAAAACAGGCCAGTGGTTCGGGACCTCAGAATAGAAAGCAGAGCCGGCCCTGCCCCCACCAGCTGTCTCCTGGGTAGGACCCTGGACTCCCACGGGAAGATGACCCTGGCCTCTGTCAAACTAGTGACACTGAATGATGAAGATGACTTGATTTCTTTTTTCATGCAGTTTTTAAACTGGAAACTAGACTTTCAGCTTCACCTCTGGGAAGGTGAGTTATTCAAGTGTTGGCACTAAGAACAGAAGGAATGAGAAAAAGCCAATGAAGTACATGGTATGGGCACTTGAGAAATGAAAAGGAAAAAGTTGTTATTTTTTTTTTTTGTCTAAAGAGTGATTTTACTCTCTGCTTTTAGCAATAGTCAGTGGTTCTTCTCCCCCCTCAACAGCAAGAAAGGAAGCATAACATGGCCCCGATGTTGGGAAGAAACAATGGAGGATGTTGAGAGGGGTCCATTGGGGAAAATAGACCAGTTGGAAGGAAACAGCTGAATGGCATCTTCAGGGACAGTCTGCAGGAGAGGGCTCCACGCTGAGGGCAGCTGAGAGCAAAGCCCTTAGCAGAGGCCAACACTAAAGACCCGAAGAGCCCAGGGCCCAAAGAAGGCCTTTTAACTTCCGTGAGCAACACTTGTTATCCTGCAAGGGGGTGTGGAGGGATCAGGCCTCAAGCTCCAGACATCCTGATTCAGTAGGTGTGGGGTAGGGCCAATAAATGTGCCTGTTTAACAGACTCCCAGGCAGAGCCAACACTGCTGGTGCTGTGGACGGACATTTCTCCAAGAGAGCTTGGTTAGTAGTCAAGAGACGGGAATTTCGTGGGAAACTCCTTCTCCCTTTCCCCTTCACAGGCAGTGCAATGGCATGATCTGTTAGGCCTCTCAGGAGAACACGGTGTTGACTCGCTTGCAGGTGCGGAACATCAGTCTGTCCAGCAGGGCCATTTCCCAGGAAGCAGGACAGGAGGCTCATTGCTGTGTGTCGGTTCTTTGTGCCAGAGTCATCTCTCCCAAGCGTCACATTGGAAAAATTTGGGGAAATGGTTCAAATGTACGTACATAGCTTTTGGGACCCTTCTCTAAATTAAAGGGAAGGCTTGTTATTCTGCTGCTTCATGTTCTCACTCTTTGAGACAAAACTCAAGCTATCCCTGCATATTATAACAGGACTATTTTCCCTCCCCTTCTTCACAAGCTGTGTTTTGCCTCTAGGCCTCTTAAGAGTCCTTGGAGACTTTTGAACACCTGTTAAGAGAACTGAGAATCACATTAGTTCTGGAAGGAAAGCTGAGATTGTCAAACACATTGGCTTTGTTTGGTGTTGACCTTGATTGGGTGGTGATGGGGTCAGGCACTCCCAAAGGAAAACTGCAGGGATATACATAATACTTTTAACTGAAAAAACTCAATGACTCCCAGGCAGGTATATTCCGTTTGGCCACCTAAAAATTGTGTCTCCAGGTGAGCAAGACAGCCACTTTAACTATTGGTTAAAAAGCCTCACTTCCACTGCAAAACCATTTCAGCACTTGTTCATTAAATTTAAGACATCAAAGAGGATTTGCAAATCTGGAAAACATTTATGAAAAATTTAAATGGGGTGTCACTTTGGCAATGTAAGTGGCATGAACTGTTTGATTTTCAAGTATTTACAGATGTATCTGACTCGTGGATTAATGCGTGTATTTTTCAGGAGAAATTTTGTATGCAAAGTTTTGACTAAATTTGCCTGAGTGAGGAAAATTAGTTTAAATTTATATAGTGTAGAACCGTTCTCCTGTAAATAGTTGTGTATGTCTTTCTCTCTGTGTGTATGAGAAAAGAGAAATATTTTTTCCCCTAAATTTGTACTGTATTATAGCTCTTCATGTCAAAAATTCTGCATAAGAAGATTTAAGAACTTAATGTTCTATCTCCACTTTTGTTTAGAATTCCTAAGTTCCAAAGTTGCCAAATCTTTTCTGTCCTGGTTCGTATTTATGTTTGGGAACTTTCTTTAAATAACTATCTGGAAACTGGTCACATGAGACAATGCCAAAAGACAATGTGAACTGAGAACACATCTGGCCCTCTGCGAGTCTAGAAGTTTTCTCAAATACTGTTTTTCCGCCACAAATTCCAGTAAATGAATGATGCTGTGACTCAAAACTCCAACCCTTGGGAAATGAAGGGAGAAAGTTCAGGGTTTTTGCATAGACTATTTCGAAAGATTAAGCATTTTCTGTCGTTCGCATTTTAGTTATTACTTATGTCACTTTTTATCCTGAAATGATTTGATGTGACTTATAAAAGTACATACAATACTTTTAAGAGCAAGCCAAGAAAATGGGGAAAAGGGAAAAATAATTGCCATACGTATATTTCACTAGCAGCTGGCTGCATATGTGGCCCTGAATTTTCTAACAGCCAACCCAGAAAAGAAAACATTCTTTTTGAAACTATTAGGACAAAAAAAAAAAGAAAAAGAAAAAGAAAATCAATTGTTCAAGAGAAGTATAACTGGTCTTGGTATTGAGACCTGCATGAAAATTTTTACATGGGTCAGTTCACTTTATAATATTCTTAACAGCTTTCTTCCATGATGCAGTAATGAGTTTCAAGAGACTGAGTTCTTTACACACCTCAAAGAAGGCCAATGGCTCAACCCGAAAGGAGAGCTCAACTAGAGCAGCACAATGAAGGGGCAGAATGGTGTGTTCCAGAAAATCAGCTGCACCCCAGGCTGGCTGAATCCAAGAAGAAAATGTTACGTACATAGAAAAATAGATGGACCACGTATCCTTCAAGCAACCCTTCCTAGATGTTAGTATCTTGAAACCAAGCCTCTGAAGAATGTTGAACAATGTCCCACAATTCTCCTCCTCCATATGACCTAGGGAGCTTTTTAAAAATACGTATCTTAGGCATCGCCCTGGGTCTAACATAGCAGAATCTCTGAGTCAGTATCTTGGGTATCTGTATTTTGTAACTCTCCTCTGGTGGTTCTAAAGGGCAATCACGTTTTGCTACCACTGCTCTTAAGTGTTTGACACTGTTAATCCTTCACGAACGTGCTTCTCCCAACGCCTTCTGTGACTCTGAATCCTCTTGCTTGTGCCTTTAACTTTTTCACATATGCTGCTCAGAGTCTGCCTCTTTCTCTTGTTCCCTAAATAGTTGTGGCCCCTCCTTAATTTTTTCTCTTCCATTTTACATGTAGCAACACAGACATATACAGTCAACCACCCCCCCAAAAAACTTCTCTGTCCAAAACTACCTTTCTCCAGCCACAGGACACTTTCAACTGCCTGCCAGACATCGTCACGTGAATTTCTTATGAGTCTTTTAAATCCATACCCAGCTCAACTGGTCATCTCTTCTTCTTCATCAACTCCGTCACCAACAATACATTTCCAGTTACACAAATTTGAAACCTCAAAGTCAACGCCCTTGCTCTCTTGGCCTCATCTCCACCGTCAATCAATTACCAAGCCCTCTTAATGGTATTTCTAAAATATCAACCTCATATGTTGGTCTTCACTGTCTTCTCTCTGCTACTACCCTAAGTCGGGTGTCGTTGCATCTCACCTGGAATGATCGGCCTCTATAACATCCTGTAGTCTAGACACTTTGGGGAGAGTTGGAATAGCCTGGAAAGGGTTAAGTTTGAGATTGCTAAAGCACACCTCATCCTTTAAAGCCTTGTTTTCTTTTGCTTACCAGAATAAGTTGTGATGTCTTCGGATCTCAACCTGCCTTACCAAACATCCGTAACTCCGTACAACTGCTGCACTTTCCTAACTCTTTGTTAATGTGCACACTGTTTCCTCCAGTGGAAACATCTCTCTGCTGCCGCCCCAAATGTGGTCCAAATCCCACCCAGTCTTCAGGGCCTGTCCACCGTGTATCCCACATACCAATTAGAATAATGTCTTTCCCAAAGTTGGAGGTCAATTCATATAGAATGAATGAGTGAATAAATATTCATTTCAGAGTTTTCTTTTGGCTGCATCATCTAGGGAAGTAAGACTTTTTTTTTTTTTCCAATCATTTCACATTTATTTGACTCAGTCATTTTAGGGGGAAAGCCTTTTTGGCTGGCTTTGGTACTTCTTAACAGCGAAAGAGAAAAAGCGATACTTCGCAAGAGGCAGAAAACCTTTCAAGTGGACCACATGTCATATCTTTTTAAGGACACATTTTTCACACCACGAATCAGGGCATCTGTGAGTGACGAGCCTCATCATGACACAGGGAAATCCACGGGAGAGGAACGTGCCCGAGGTCACGAGACCAGGCAGCTTAGTGCAGGAGCAATAGCCCAGTCGGCGAAGAAGCATGGGGGCTTGGGAGCATCATTGGCTCTTCATCTGCCTGCTATTACAGGTGCAGTGACACCATGGGACACTGTGATTTATCAGAAGAAAATAGCCTGGTAATAGGAGTAGAACTAGACCTCATTAAGATGAAACAGTGTCTGATATCCTTGAGTCAGACAAAAGAGAATATGAAATTGATGTGGTCAGCATTGCTGCCACGCTGCATTTGAAAAGAATCAAACCAAGTGGCAATTGACAGCTCTTTGGGAGGAAAAGACCCACAAATGAAATAGAAGCATGTTGAATGTAAACCTCTGGTCTTAAAATGCATTAAAATATGACTTTCCATTTGATTTCCTTCCACAGTGAGATCATTCAGAACCAACGCATGAAAGGAACAAGGTGTATACATCGAATAAGCTTTTGCTGAAGCCCTCCAGCAAAGGGTGGGGGTAGGATTAATTTAATTACCAGACTACCATCCTCTTGCAATAAGTATGGGCATGTTTCTGAAAATGCTGAAAAGACAAAAAGTGCATCATGAAAGGGCGCTGGGAGGGAACAATTGGTGACACTTGACTTAGAGAATATTACCATCCCTGGCCAGAGTCCTCAAAGAACCTTAACTGTTAAATGAAGGGGCTGTCAGTGTGCCAACGTTACTTTCCTTCTTGCCACCTCCCAAAACTGTAGGTAAGGTAAGGTGGAAGCCTTTGTTCAGGGTGCCCCTTAGCTAGTTAGCCACGCCACTGTCTGCAAAATTGAGGTAGTCTTCATGCAGATGAGAGTTTACCTCACTGAGTGGCTTTTAAAAAGAAAGCCAACATGCTTTTGTCTGCGAAGCAAGTGGTAGCTAGCGGCCTTTCACTCCATGACAGATTCGGTACTGCTTGTTGTTGTTTATTGATTAACAAAAGAAAACTTAGTGATCACTTTTTCCCCAACAAAAATATCTTTTATTCATGTTTTCCATTCAAATCCTTCAGAGCTACTACTTTTTTGGTCTCCAACCTAGGGAACCGTTTCCAACCTTTTATCTCCCAGTCTTGGATCCCCCTTCCTGCCCTCGACACATTTCCAAAACAACCAAAGAGCAACACTGAGCTAAGGAAGGAGCCCGTAGGCTCCTTCAGGAAGAAGCAGAGGTCAAATCTATTCTGAGGCCCTTATCTGGGGGGCTGGCACACGGAAGAGGAAGGTTCCACTGTTCCCTCCTGGCTACCATGCCCCGTCTTCCTTCTCTTAGTGGTTAATGACTTTTAAAGTGAGAAGTTCTGGACTCAAAACAACGTGAGGACGTATTTTAAAAAGAATGAACATTCTACTTCTTAATTTTGAAAACTTCAAGTGAGATACATCTATACGTGGTAGGTGTTACATTCTTTAAACCTAAATTTCTTGTTAGACCATTTCACTAGAACAAAACGTGTACGGAATAGATCTCTGGAAAGCATCTCATCTTCTTGGACAACCAGCTCTTCTTCAGTCAACTGTGACAGCAATAATAAAAGAGTGCAGTTCTGTGCTGTGGGAAATGGCAAAGTAAACAAAAAAAGTGCAATATATTCCTTGCTGAGATTTGCTTTGAAACATGACCCCATGATCATTGCCAAGGAGGGGAATACTTTCCCATCCTTCTTCAGAAACCTACCTCATCTGAACTTAAAACTAAGAAACAATGGGCTTTTCTGATTTTAATTTTGCTTCTTCAAATAAATAAATTCTTCCAACAGGGCAAAGGGACAACACGATTAATAAAAACAAAATCACATTGAGTACGGAGTCTTGGGACTCCCCGAGTCAGTTCTAAAAGCTTTTTGACACATCTTCCCCCCACCTGCAAGGTAAGATGCAACAACTGACATCTCATAGATTGAGAAAAACTCATCCATGACAATAAAAAGAAAGCTTCTCCTGAAAGCACTTTGTGAATATTTATTTTAAATCACAGCATTGACACTACTTTAAGGAACTTTCTTAAGGAACTCATCTTTTTCACTTTGGCCCTCCTGGTAAATTTTTGCCAAGGAGAATTGCAACAGAAGACAACAGAATTAAAAAACAAAACAAAACATTTTCCCAGATCCTAGAGCTAACATAAATATGGCACGTGTGATGTACGGCAGACTGAGAGGAAGGAGGGAACCTCACGCAGACCTGCCCCAGAACCTTCTGCCAACACATCCCTTTAAAGTTATTTCACCAGTCAAGGGGAGATGGCGGAGTTTACTCCCAAATTGATACTGGGGCTGGAAAACAAGCAAATACTGCAAAAAATCGTCACTCTTTCATTTTCACTGTGGAAAATCAACATCTCCTTTGCTCTCGATTTAGCATACAGCAAAGAGTTATTCATTAATGAATTCCATGTTTATGAATTAAAACGAGTTTTTGGGTGTGATTTGGAAAAAAAAAAAGTGGAAATCCCACAAACAGAAGAACCACCATTTCACATTAATATAATTCCCTCTCCCACCCATTTCTCACAATCATGTACTCTTGATATATTTAATCTTTTGCAATGGTTCCCATAGCAACTCATCCTGGTAGTGGCACAGCTGAAGGCTACTGTAGTCTTGAAACCCAGCCCTGCCCTGAGCAGGGTTTTTTTTCTTTTTCTTTTCTCTCTCTTTTCATTTATTTGTTTATATTAAACCTTGGGTGCTCTTTGCACTGACCATTAGAATCCTGCCAGAGATGAGAACATGAGTTTTCTCTTTCTCTTTTTTTTAGGACTAAAATATGTGTTGTTTTTGTTTTGTTTATGATTTTCCAAGCAGAGATCCTGATCCATTGAAATGTGTTCTTCCCCATCGTCACGCACAAACTCCTTAAAAGCATGTATGAACATGAGGAGGTGCTCTTTAAGGGGTATTAATTAAAAATGTGTCCCTAATGAGCAAAAGCATTACCTCGGGAGTTCAAGATGCTGGAAATCCCCCGTGTAAAAATTCATGGGTGACACACACAGGATTTGCAATGGCAGCTTTGGGATCATGTAATGCTCAAGAATTCAAATGGTAGGACACACTTCTCATTTCCTTCCTGCAATTTCTTTCTCTGCCCCCAGATAATACCAGCTCTGAGGAGTGGGCTCGGGGACTAGAAGATCAAATATTATTATTAATCACTGTAATTACTTTTCTTGGCCCAGGTGGAGCTGGGAAGCAAACCAAACTCTCTCGAGTGCAGTCGTAACTAAAACATGTTGCCGAGCCACCATTACCTCATCCTTAGTCATCTTCAACTGGAAGAAATGTTACTGCAAATTATTTTTCTAAAATGTAATTGAGCTGGTTTATTTACATACATTCCACTCATAAAAGATGAGGTTTAAAGCGCTTCTCCCTGAAGGTAGAGAAAAAATCTTGTTTCTAAATCCCAAATGTCCAAAAAACTTCAATGCAAACAAAATTAATTTAAAGGTCACTTACAGAGTTCAGCGTGGTGGCGCACACCTGTAGTTCCAGCTACACGGGAGGCTGAGGTGGGAGGATCCCTTGAGGACAGGAGTTGGAGGCTGCAGTGAGCTATGATTGCGCCACCACTGCACTCTAGCCTGGACGACATGGGGAGATCACGTCTCTAAAAAAAAAAAAAAAAAAAAAAAAAGGGTTCGTTATGGGCATTGGTATGAGAATACACTCGTGCTTACCAGTTGAAGATGTTTCAGAATGAATAATACTTAAGTACCTTACTCGAAATTATAGCACTTATACTTCTAATACATTAGGGGTATATCTCTTTTCTAATAAATGTACATCTGGGGTCTCCATCACTGCAATACTCTATAGCAGTGGTCCCCAACCTTTTTGGCACCAGGGGCTGGTTTCACAGCAGACAATTTTTCCACGGAAGGGAAGGGGCAGAGGGATGGGTGCGGAGGGCAGTCAGAGCTCAGGCGGTGCTGGGAGCGATGGGGAGGGGAGCAGCTGTAGACACAGATGAAGCCTCACTCCTCCGGCTCACCCACCGCTCCCCTCGTGCTGTGCACCCCCAGCCCCTTTTCTAAGTTTCACAGAAGACAATTTTTCCACAGCCAGGAGGTGGGGGGGCAGCAGACCTCTGCGGCCTTAAGGGGTTGAGGACTGCAGCTCTACAGGGTGCCATCTGCATTGAGGAAACCATAGATTTGTGTACTTGTTATGCTCATTCTCCAGCCCATGGAATTAAAATGGTTTTATCTCAAATAAACCAAAAACAGCATATTATGACAATTTTCTTAGAGTAGAAAGTAAACTCTCCCGAGGAAACTGTGCCACTTTCTAATTTACGCAGAAGCAAATAGTAAATACATGAAATACATTCCATTTAAAGCCATCAATATGGGGTCTAGAATACACCAAAATATTCTGATCGAGATTTATGCTCTGGTAAAACTACCAGTTATTTTGTACTGTATTCAACAGCAATTAGAAAGGCTGTTTGAATTTTTCAACCAATGGATTTACTATCGGGCAGTCAACTTTGAGACTACTTGGATTCAACATTATTGACCATTTATTAAAATGTCACTGTGACTTAGCTCTGTGGGCAGCAGGAAACCAAAGCTTTCATTTTCACAATCTAGCTCAGACACTGCATTTTTATATCATCTGGGTCATGTCACTTTACCCCCAGCTGGTCTAGTTTCTTAACCTCTCAAAAATAAATAAATTATAGACTCCTTAAGATCTCTTTGTATATTTCATAAAATTGTAAATTTGATCCACTGATGCGCTCAGAAATGTATAATTGCCTTGCAAAGACCTACATCCTTAAAAATTATTCATATTTTGTAGGTCAAATGTCAGCATGTGAGAGGAATAGTCCAATTCCTATTTTCTTTTTAAAAAATATATATTGAGGTATAATTGACATAAAGTAAATTACACGTAAAGTATATAATTGGTAAGTTTGATTTATGTACACAATCATCACCACAATCAAGATAACGAACATTCCCAGCACCCGGATAAATTCCTCATGTCCCTTAGTAATGCTTCCTTTCTGCCTCCCCCAGGCAACCCCATAGATGAGTTCGGATTTCCTAGAATTTTATGTAAACAGAATTATATATATGAATTCTTTTTTTTGGTCTGGCTTCCTTCACCTATTATAATTATTCCGAGATTCCATCATGCTGTTGTGAATACTGATAGTTTGTTTCATTTCTGCTGCCGGGCTGTATTCCCCTGCATGGAGGTACCAGGGTTTGTTGATCCACGCTCCCGTTGATGAACATTGGGGCGGTTTCCAGGTTGATGCTATTACAGACAAAGCTGCTATGAACATTTGTGTATGAATCTTTGTGTGGACATATATTTTGATTTCTAGGTGTACAATAGCTGGATGATATAGTAGGCATATCTTTAATTTTTTAAGAAACCGACAGTTTCCTTGTTTCCAAAGGAGTTGTACCCTTGTGCATTTCTATCAGTAGTGTATGAGAGCTCCTCTACAACCTCACCAACTTTGGTATCATCACTCTTTTTAATTTTAGACATTCTAATCCATGTGTAATAATGTGTCATTGTGGTTTTAATTTGCATTTCCCTAATTAGAATAATGTTCAGTATCTTTCTATGTGCTTATCTGCTACGTAGATATCTTCTTCTATGAAATGTCTATTCAAATCTTTTGTCCATTTTGCTTTTGTCTGTACTCTTAGAAACTTGAAAACTTCTGAATATATGCTGGGTAGAAGTTCCTTGCTGATATTTAATTTGTAAATGTTTTCTCCCTGTCAGTGGCTGTCTTTTTATTCTCTTCACAGTGTTTTTCAAAGAGCAGAGTTTTTAATTTGAACAAAGTCTGATTTATCAAACCTTTTTCTTCTATGGACTGTGCTTTTGGTGTTTTGCCTTGCCAAACATTACAATGATTTCCTCCTATGTTTTCTTTTAGCAGTTTTATAGTTTTATGTTTCACGTTTGGGTCCATAATCCAGTTAGAGTTAATATCTGCATGTGGTATGAGGTGTGGACCAGTGCTTATTTTTGCATCTATGGTAATCCAATTGTTTCAGTGTAACTTATTGAAAGACTATTCTTTTTCCTCTAACTTACCTTAGCAACTTTTTCAAAAATTCCCTTAATATAAATTTGTAGGTCCGTTTATGGATACTGCATTCTGGATTTATCTATTTATCTCTGCAGTTTATCAGTTTTTGCTTCCTGTATTTTGGGCTCTGTTATTAAGTGCATTAACATTTACAGTGACTGTGCTCTATAATGAATTGATCCCTTTATCATTATGAAATGACCTTCTTTATCACTGTAATATCCTTTTCTCTGAAAACTATTTTGTAAGATATTAATGTAGTTGCCTGTAGCTTACTTATGATTAGTGTTGATGTCGTGTATCTTTTTCCATACTTCTACTTTTAACACATTGATTATCATACTAGAAAAAAAATGTTTTCCTTGGGGTCGTGGTGTTTTATTACAAAAATAGAATAAAAACTTCAAAAACAAAATGATCCTTTCTAATGTAATGAAAACTGTGTTATTTTTTACTGTTTTCTGGGCTTGAGTTCTATGTAACTTGAAAAATAGTTCATGCAGCTCCCAAGGTTGAATCATGTGAGTTACATATGCTTCATGAGGCCCCGGGCTCAAAATTAGTGTGAGTTAAATACAACTCACATGGCAGTTAATGTGTTAACCTAACTATGTCTTCATAGTTAAACTATGTTTCTTGCAGGCAGCAAGACGGATTGAGCGTTTACGGAGTAGCAACTTACTTAAGAGGTATGGATGGGAGAAGAAATAGCAAGAAAGAAAGTAGGTTATAAAGAATAGAAATAGAAGAAGAAAATAATTGTGATCATGCCTTTCTATGGCATATTACAGATCATTACTATTAATACTCTTCTTTGTAAGGGGTATTCGACACTTAGAGACATGGAAGTTTCACTGACCAATGCTGACTACTTTTGACATGTCAATAAAAAATTAAATAGCTTCCACTTTGGGATTTAGAATTAGGAATGTTAAAGACTTTTATTAATGGAGTAAAAATTTCATGATGAATTTCCTATAAATCATTATTTTTACATGTTTAAAAATTCTTGCTTTGCACCATGAGGCTCTTGTGTTACAAGCTGTCACATCCTATCGAGAAAGCACAGACTACTAATGTCGATGGCAGAGTGACGTGCAGAGAAGTCAGAGCGTCGAGCCACATGGACAGAGCAATATGTAAGAATCCACCTGAGCATTCAAGGGAGATACTGGGCTTGGAAGTAATGAAATCAAAGAGAATAAAAAAAAGAGCCTCGTGGTGTAAACTGAGCATTTTTAAACATGTAAAAATAACTATGTGCAAGAAACGTATTATAAAATATTTATGCCATTAATAGTAACAATCATAACTTTAAAATTCCTAATTCTACAGTGGAAACACCATTTTTATTTTTTATTGACATGTTAAAAGCAGATAGAATTGTTCCAGGCTGAGTTTAAACGATCTGATTATGAGCCAACATCAAAAGTGTAGACAGTTTTAGGCAGCGATAGCAAACACCCGCTGAACTCACCATCATGTTTAATTTTGTGCTGAATTTTGAGATATAAGATCATGGTTTAAATACTTGTCTAACAAAAGAGCATCAGGCTTATGACATTGACCTTTATTTGTCTAAAACACACAGAACACTCTCTCCTGTCAATGAGAGTAGCTGTCAGGTGCTCTGTGTGCAGCTACTAAACACTCCCAAGATTGCAAGTTGAGGTTTGGATAATAAGTATACGTTTAATCAGCTGGGGAAGGTGAGAAGGTGCATTACCCTGACTAATTTCAATAGTAACTCTAATGCGCTCTTAATTATATTTGGTGTCTTGTAGAGTCATTTAGTCACTGATTGCAAGGCACAGTGGCAAATACTGAGGAGGTTTACCTCTCTTTATAGATAGAGCACATTTTAAAAATAAATCCATATTCTCAAATCATGTTGCTGAGAGTATAAAATTGGGGAAACATCTTCAGAGGGCAATTTGGCAATATCTACCAAAATTGAAATGTGTTTATCTACCCTTGGACCTAGAAATTTGAGTCCAATACTTTATGCTACACATAATTTCACATTTGTGCATAAAGGCAGGGATAGTCATTGCAGAATTGAGGTTCAAGGTAAAATATTGGAAGCAGCCTAAATAGTTATCAAAAAGGGATTGGTTGAATAAATTTTGGTATTGACATGCAATGGAACAAAGTACAACTATAAAAATAATAAGACAGTACTTCTATATATACTGCTTTGGAACATTTTCTGAGATGTGCAGATATGAAGAAAACAAAATACAAAAATAATGTGTAATATATTAGTATTCGCATAAAGGGGGGATGAGTGTAAATACGATACTTATACGAGCATATGTTTTCCTCTGAAAGTATACAAGTAATCATGGCTGTCTCTGGAAAGAATTAGAAATGGGAAACCGAGGGGCAGAGGACGGAGAGAGGTTTACTTTTCATACATATCCTTTCCATCCTTTGGCTATTTTACTATGTAATATATAGCCTATTCAAAAATTAAAAATTTATCAAATATTAAAATGATATAAAACTCTATTATACATTTTGACATGGCTTCAAGAAAAAGTACTTGACCGGAAGATAGAGTAGAGGTACTTAAGAATGTACCAAATCCTCTTAAAATTGCATATTTAAAGGAAATGAGAAATTTCTGATAAAACTAATGATCGTCGCAAAGAAGTCGGAAATATACAAAGGAGTTAGGATGCTTCTCTTGGTTGGCACGTAAACGTCAGATGCCGAGAGAAAAATAACAACAGCTTTCCTGAACAGAAGACAAGCCCGAAAAGCCACTTAGTTCCTATCAGTTCCTCCTGCTTTTCTTTGGTAGCTCAGACCCTGCGGTCACTCAGCATTTTAATAAATAATGCTTTTATAAATAAACAGGTCGGTGTGGCCAGTGGGGGAAGGAGAGTCGGGAAAAGAAAAGCCTAATAAATGCTGGGTAAAAGAAACCATTTAAAATGAAATTGCACGTGAACAAAAGAGCATGTTTACCGGGATCTGTATCTGAAAACAGTTCCTTTCAACATTCTGGAATAAACATATTTTGTCAAATTTCTACAGAATGAATTGTAAACGTCAAGAATGACCTTCATTGTGCATTGCTTGTACGTTTGTGCAAGAACACAGAATATAAGCAAATGCATCTACTAACATAGGTCATAGGTGGTCCCACCTGGGCAACCTTGCAAAGCTTTGTAGCCCAGAGAAAGAACATCTAGGTCACAGTGAATACCTCTTTTTGTAAATTTTGTTTGAAGAAATAAAATCTAAACTTTTAGCCACTGTTTTGCATCTATAAATAGCAGAAACTTTGTTAACACTTCGCTTGCTCTCCTAATGAGTATTTTTTAATCGTCCTCGATCAAGACCTTCAGGCATCCAGGAAGTTTTTCTTTTTTTTTAATTAGACACAAAGAACTTATGTTCGGTTTTTTTATTCCCCTTTTTGGCTTAAAATTGCTTCAACAATTATAAGCTAGTGGGTTAAAAGGGTACAGTAGTCTTCAGTTAAAGAAGCAAGTCACCAGGTCGAGGACATACTTCAAACATCAAATCGGCCTGGTCATGAATTGTCCATGAGAATAGTCACATCTTAGATGAATGATTGCCTTCATCAAAGTTTAAGCATATTCCACAAGTTTCTGGATGTTTTCTTGGGCAGACTCCACTCTGGTAGAACTTGACTGACTCTAAATACGACTTACAAGGAGATTAAAAGCATATGCTTCCTATAACGCTCACAGGTGGCCACATTTTAAAGCACTGAACCGATGCCAAAGACAGAAAACAATTTTTGTGGAAGAGAGACAAAGAGAGGAAAAAAAAGGAAAACTGAGAGATAATAAAAAGAGGGATCCATCAGAGGATAACACAAGTTAATCTCCTCTAGAGGAACACGCTCCTTTCCAGCCTTCACGCCTCATGCCCAGCCAGGGTAGCTCCTCTCTCAACTACAGACCTAAACTCACACCTCCATTGGCCTAATTAAAGCCAGTTTTCTACCACTTCTCTCTCCATTTGAATATGTCTTGGCATCCTACCTTCATCTTGAGCAACTCTTCTCACCTACTTGGTAGTCGTTTATCGAATGTGCTCATGGGGCTATACAAAAGATGGGTGAGGCATGGTTTATCATCAAACTTACAACTGAGTAAATGTTTCACAGCTCTTGACTCTAAGGCTGGAACCCAATGAAGTAGACCAGATTTCACCCAATGTTCCTACCTATCCTACTCACCAGCTATTAGACTGACTGCTGAACTGAAATACCTCCTCCTACTTCAGTTATTTCTCTTTCTGTTCACAAGATTTTCTGCACAGGGCACCAAGTATTTGCATTGCTTCCTTTGTCGGAGACAAAGGACTGTATTACTCACAGCACAGCAAGCAGCAATAGCACTGCATGCGTTTGGTTCCTTTGTCCACCCTTACGTCCCATGGGTACAAAGTAACATGGGTGCAGATGGATGCTGTGTACACAGTGGGTCTGTATCAACGAGGAAATACTTTATCTGTGGCTTGGAGAGTTAGAAAGGGTCTCTCGAAATTCTCTCAGCCCTTGGGTTGTATAAATCTATGACTCTTTATATTAGGTAGGCAAATATCAGAATGGAACCTTAGTAAATTAATCGTTTGTTGATTTTATGACTTTTTTTAACTATTGTCAATTTATTATAAAGGATATTATAAAGAATGCAAATGAGCAGCCAAAAGAAGAGATACATAGGACAAGGTATTGGGGAAGGGGCTTTCATGCCTCTATGGGTACACCGCCCTCCCAGCACCTCCATGTGTTCAGCAGCCTAGAAGCTCTCCTAACTTAGTCCTTTGGGTTTTTATGGAGGCTTTATTATATGAGCATGACCAATTACATCATTGGCCATTGGTGATCAACTCAACCTTCAGCCCCTCTCTGCTGCCTGGAGGAAAGGACTGAATGTTCCAACCCTCTAATTGCAAGGTTGGTTTCCCTGGCAACCAGCTGTCCATCCTGAGGCTATCTGGAAGCCCCCAGCCATCAGTCATCTCATGAGCATCCAAAGAGACACTCATCACTTCTGAAATTCCAAGTGTTACTATGAGCTGTGCGGAAGGAAATGGGGACTAAGCCCAAATGTATTATTTCTCATTATAAATCACAACATCGCAGCTCACCTCCAGTCTCCTTGCAGCCAAGGGATCCTAAAAGTCCAAAGATACTGGCACAATTCTAGAATCCCATGCAGCTATTGATAATTGTCCAGGCCATCATCATATCATATGAAAGTGTCTCCCAGGGGGAGCCCACTCAGGTTTGCAGGATTTTAGTCCATCTTCCAAAAACAGTAGTGGTCTCTGCAAACATACAGTGTCACCCTTTCAGGTATCTAGCATGAACGAGGTAGGAGACAATATCATCCCCTGTTTGAACCTCTTTTGAATGTTAATGTATTGGATGTTGACAGAAAACACAAGATCTCTGGGTCAAAGACAAAGGACTTTATTACTGGATTCTCTATTCTGTTCCATTAGTCTATGCATCTACTTTTATACCAGTACCATGCTGTTTGGTTACTACAGCCCTGTAGTATAATTTAAAGTCAGGTACAGTGATGCTTCCAGATTTGTTCATTTTGTTTAGGCTTGTTTTGGCTATTCAGACTCTTTTCTGCTTTCATATGAAGTTTAGGATTATTTTTTCTAGATATGTGAAAAATGACATTGATATTTTAATGGAAATTATATTGACTCTGTAAATCACTTTGGGCAATATGGACATTTTAACAATGCTGATTTTTCCAATCCACGAGTATGGGATGTTTTTCCATTTGTTTGTGTCATCTGTGATTTTTTT